>JANHZU010004706.1:5586-17510 GCA_032468055.1 Acrochordus granulatus
TTCGATATTCTCCTAAAACCTCTTTGGAGGTTTCCCTGATTCTGAAGTCAAAGCTGATTCTGAGTGAGATTTGAATGCAGAAGAATAATTCTAATCAAAGAGGATGCTTAAAATATTTTCCAGGTTTTTATGACTCATGAATGTAGACACTATAATCGCTATACCATGCCATTGTAAGCATGCAAAGATGCAAACTGTTGGAGTTTGACACAATATCAGGAGGAATTGCATATGACAAGGAACAGTTTGGTCCTTATTCCTAACCTTGCTTTCATTTTCATTTCTCTTTTCCTTTGAAGGTAATGAAGGGCAAGAGAGAAAAGATTCTGGTGAACCCTTCCAATTGATCGGACGTGCAGGCAGAAAGGAGAAGGTTGCAATTCAAATGGAAGTACAAAGGCAAAAGGGAAACCAGTCAAACAATTGGAATAAGCAAAGCTCTTCGACCATTGATGCTCCGATGCAAGATTTTCTAGTGCAAGAAGGAAAAATAAAGGAAAAATCTACTGGGAAAAGTGAAAAACTATTCAAAGACACATTTGATGTCAAGGAATACTGTCCAACCGAAACGAAAGGAGAAAACTATATAGGCAGAGACTATGGACAAGGTTACAATGGGACTTCAGCTCTTCCTTGTGAAAATGGATCCCTAAAATCCCGTGAAAGGTACCACACAGTAGAGAAGCCATATAAATGCATGGAGTGTGGAAAGACTTTTACTTATAGCAGTCAACTCATTTGCCATAAAAGGATCCACACAGGAGAGAAACCGTATAAATGTCTGGAATGTGGAAAGACATTTACTCATAGCAGTCAACTTACCTCTCATAAATGGATCCATACAGGGGAGAAACCATATAAATGCATCGAATGTGGAAAGGGCTTCACCCAACAAGGTAATCTGACTTCCCATAAAAGGATCCACACAGGGGAGAAACCGTATAAATGTCTGGAATGTGGAAAGACATTTACTCATAGCCGTCAACTTACCTCTCATAAATGGATCCATACAGGGGAGAAACCATATAAATGCATCAAATGTGGAAAAGGCTTTACCCAACAAGGTAATCTGACTTCCCATAAAAGGATCCACACAGGGGAGAAGCCATATAAATGTCTGGAATGTGGAAAGATTTTTACTTGTAGCAGGAATCTTAATTTCCATAAAAGGAACCACTCAGGGGCCTCTCAGGGCAGCATCACATCTGTTGACAAATAGCGCCAACCATCACATGGAATGGCAATGCAACCACTTGTTCTTGGACTGCCTTGATTAAGAGTCTCACATCCATAGTATAATGGAAACTGCTGCTGCTGTCTTTTTCTGTCTTGTGCTGCAGTGTCTTCAGACAAAGTTGCCTACTGGGCAAATGTGGAGTTTATCATCTGCTACTGAGATGATAAAGTTAAAAATAGAATATGCAGAATGTATATTGCAGGGAATGCACATCAAGAAAGGAATAAAGATCAGTTCATTCCCACAAACAAAGAGCAGCACATTGACACATAAATGTCAATTTATGACATTTCCAAACAATGACAGTTGAAGCCATTTCTTAATGGGAACTATAGTTTGATTTCTTCAGCTTTAAATCCCATTCTGAACTGGATTTTGACTTGTTTTCTATCAGGTTCATTATCAATACACAGAGCTTTCTAAATATAGAAATAGATTTTCAGGGTTATCTTTTGGGGTTTCTTAACTTTTCAGAAAGAAAAGAAACTGGAGCGAACACTTTTCAGGAACTGATTGGAAATGGAATCCAGAAATTCACATGTTTTCTGTCTATACTATGTACTGTTAGAGGAATAACTGTGGAAACGAAAAAGGAGGCTTGTTTCTGATTAAAGTTGAATTACTGCAAGATAGTATAACAAAGCCTATTAGACATATAGCTTGATATAGTTTGCTCCTGTTTTCTTTGGACATACAAATGGTATCTGAAACCCGGACATAAACAAACATAAATTGTTTAAATTCAATGAAAGCAGTTTTTATTATATTCTGTATGGGAACACATTCAATGCAACTACTGCTATCTTCAAAATGCTAGAAAGTTGCTACATAGTTAAGAAACAGCTGTACTGTACAGGCAGTTTTTTTTCCTCATAGTGTAAGAAAAGAGCATAGCTTGCAAAAATAACGTAACTGTCATGCGAGGTCAAAGCTTAACAGTTTTGAAAATCCTCCTATTTCAATCTGTTTGCGTTGAGGTTGCTTGCATAGTGTCCAAGACAGAAACAGCTAGCTACAGATACTCAAGAGATTACAAGAGCCTATATATTTGGCTATTTTTGTAGTCAATCTGGATCACCAGCCTGTACATGGGCAGAAACTCTTTTTTTTCCTGAAATGTACCATGCTGTTTTCTCAGTCTATGCAAATATTTTAAAAGGGGGCTTCTAAATCATTGTGACGATGGACCAGCAGCTGCTCTACGTTCTTGAAAGACATCTGCTGACAACCAATCCTATCCTGTCTTTGTCTCAGTCTGCAGCATGTGCACTTCTTTCTCTTTAAAGTGCATTTTTTCAGAAGAAAGGGGCTGGGTTCAGGGTTCCTCCTGAACTAGTGATAGCCCTCCTGTTGTTTTTCCCATGAACTGTGATTGAAGTCACACAAGTGGGAGAATTGGTTAGCAAACCTTTTTCCAAATCTTTGGGCTGCAATTGAAACATTGGCATTTTTAAGTACTTTTGCAAGAGACAAAATATTAAGCAAGTATTCAAAAGTGGCCTAGATTACTAGAGGAAAATACAGTATGTGTAGGTCAGCCTGGATAGCCTTGTTAGATGGAGGAAAGAAATGGCAGAGAGATCCTAATCTACTTATAGTATGATTGTACTTGGCACAAAAGACTGCATAGAGACAGGAAATCTTCCTTAGCACATATATATTGTTCATTTGTGTGCCACCTATAGTTATCTTTATTGCCAAGTCTCAGAATCCACCTTTAGATTCAAATGTTTTTCTAGCCAAGACAAGAATAATATACAGTAGTTAAAATTCTCATGGCCTAGGGAACAATCTTTCTTTCTTTCTTTCTTTCTTTCTTTCGTTCCTGTGATTGAACATTCTGTCGTGAATGAATGGAAGAGGTCATCTGCCGCAACCTCTTGGCATGGTCTGTCCTCTGGAGCTTGTAATCACGTTGAGCTAGGGCATAAGGTAATGGCATGTACCTGTTGCCCTTTTGCGTTCCATTTAGTATTTTTTTACTATTCGTTTAGTATTTCACTTTTGGTCACGTGAACAAAGCTGATATAATTCCAGAATGAAAGAAGCAAGGTAATGAAATAGAGGAGAGATCAAAGGTATAAAGAGCTTCCCCTCCCACAGCTGAACTCTCATCTCTGCACCATTGCAAAATTAATCAAGAGTTTTCTTGCCTCCAAAAACATTTTTTTACCTACTTTGATGTTCTCATTTCTTCTCTGGATAGCCAGAGGGTGATATGCTGTCCAGCATTTTCCTTATGTGTATCAGACTGAGGGTACAAGAAACATTAAAGAATTTCCATTTTAAGAAATGCAAAGAGTTACCTTTGTAGGTATGGAACTTTGCATGCCCATAAAAGCTGGTCTTGTAAAATATTACAACTCTGATACAGTGGAAATATTTTTTTATTTTCTTTTATTCATTTTTCTGTTGATGTGGGTAGATATCTTGGCTTAAAAACAGAAAGCCACTCCAACTTCTGAATCTTGTCTATAGGCCAAAGTAACATACTAGATTTTATTAATAGATACCCTGAGAACTTGTTGGTTTCATTTTAAAGACAATAGGAACATGGATAGATTTTTCACTTGCCTTTACATATTTATACAAAACTATTTCCATTGCTGGTCACTTGAAATAGCATTTCTCTTTATTCATCTATTGGAGGAATGTAAATATTCTGGTCCAGAATAAAAGAGCAATTAACAAGGGCATAATTATTTATTTGACAAATATTGGTGTACTGTTCAGCTCAAATGACTTCTGGTGGTTTACAAAATAAAGACTAAATAAAGAGCCTTAAGTCATATAGTATAATAATAAAAAACCACACTGATCAGTTAACCTACCATAACCCCCAACAACATATTGCTTTCCCTACTTGATAGAAACCAATATAGGAAGTACAAGGCAACCTTCAGCGTTGCAAGAAATGCAGATGACAGTCAAACCTTTGATCCTGCAAGCAACTTGCAGGACTTAATTGGGCACATGTTTTGTCTTCTTGTAAATAGCTGAAAGCCAAAACCTTTGCACTTCTATTCACAGGCAGAAGAGCCAAAGTTTATGGCCTGAATCCTAGATCATTACAAGAGGCCTTTAGTCTTTTACTCTGGTCTTTGTTTCCTGCAGTATAACAGTTTAAAAACTCTCCAATAACTCCTTGGAGCAGAAATATGGCAGACCCAGTATCAGCAATTAAGAATAAGTGAACTGGACAAGAAGTTCCCCCATCATTTTTCAACAGCATGAGACTTTTTGGTTGCGTTCTGCTGGCCTTGTATAATCTTCTGTGGTTAGCATGGTAGTCCTGTGCTGGAAAGGACCTCAAATTGCGAGGATTCTTCATCACAGTCATTAGGAGAAAAGCCACACTGGACACAGAAACGCGTATCTTAGCAAAGGTTCACAAGGCAGTGGTGTGCAACTTATCTCTGCTTCTTTTTATTTGGAGAAATTTGAATAGCAGTGCCCAACATTTTGGCCAATACAGGCATTTTGTCTCATGCTTAGGTCTGGAAAACTGGGTGACGCTATCTTGTTTTGACAGACCAGAGAAAGAGCGGCCATTGCGACTCAGAATAAAATTTAAAATCGTAAATTGTGTTGAGGGTGAGAAAGAAACATTCCACCATCATTCCTGCAAGCTTCGTTTTGGGCTGGGAAAGACAGAGTCCTCATACAGTTGATTACCAGCCTCTTTCTTGGTTTCACTAGCATGGAGACTCACGGATATTCCAGTCTCTCTTTTCTCTCAAGGGGAATGACTGACTTTGCCTAATTTCAGGCACTTCCTGTGTAATTCTTGGAAGTTTGTTCCAGATAATATTTTGATATATTGACAGGTTTTACAGCATGATCAACCAAACCCTTATATTCTGCAGCTTTATGTCAGTAAGTGCATTTTTTGCAGATTTTGGTGTAAGTAAAATTTGGAAAGGTTGGCTCAGTCTTAAAAATGAGTATGGTAAATAGAAGGAAGAGAGGAAGGAAAAAATCATAAAATATCATCAGGGCATGGGAGTTAGGCTGGTATTGAAATGTTGCAAACCTTCCCCCCCAAAAAAAATCAAGAACTCAACAATCAATCTCCCTATATTCTCTTCTGCTGCAGGAAGAAAAATAATATTTTGAAAACTCACATCTGTCTTTAAATAAAACTTAGACACATCTCTTTTAGCTACTCTATCAAGATATGCAGACATAATTAAATCTCCCATTTTCCCATCAGCAAACAGCCTTTCTGAGGGTCTCTAAGAAAGTGTTGAGTAGGTACTTTAGGAAAAAGTACGCATCCTGATGAGATAATGTGTAACAGGGATGGCATAAAGATAATTTCAGGCTCCTTAAGATCATGTTTCTTTCATGTTGAAATAAAACTCAAGCCCACATAATAGCATTCCAACTCCAGGGAAGTCTGGATCAAAGTAGCTTATCTGGTTGGGTGTTTACAGTCTGCAAGTTTGGGACACAAATACTGTACTAAGGTTTGATCTTTGTCAGGTACTAGACAGAGGGAATACATTGCTCTCCCTTGTAGTTGGACTTCTTGGTGGTGTTTGATGCCCTTCCTATCCCTTCATTTGATTCATAGTTCAAGGAACCTGTGGTATGGATATTATTTATCCCAGCAATAGCCCTATTTGGTAGGTGGGCAGAGGGGGAGAATTGGCCCAAAGTTACTCATGTTTGAGGGAGAATCTGAACCTGAGACTTCCCCAATTCTGTTCCTATGTGTTCATCACTACACCACTGGAGTTCTTGCTGATAATGTAAGGATAGGCCTTACTATGTTAAATCTATGTTGCTCTTCCAAGCTTCTTTCCTGGAAAGAGAATGGTAAGATGTTTACACTGATCTTTCTATCTATCATCCATCCATCCATCTCAGCCCTTTGGTATAGGACCCAAGATTAAGGAAGATGCAGACTACCCTTAGGGTGAGAAGAGAATTTGTATATCTGTGCATACTGTACACAGATGTATGTGTGATATTTTTCACTATTATGGATACTGAGCTTAATCCATACTTTAATGATCTCTGATTTAAATAGGAACGATGATGAAGCTACTTCACTGTCTGTTTCAGAAACCTACCCTGGGTGTAATATCAGCCTAGCAAATAATTTCTGCTCCTCGATCCCTTTAAAATCTCCTAGCTGAAATTAATCCAACCCTTTCAAAGTTCGTCCCACCCCATGATCAGTTTGGCGTTCGTAATGCAGAATCCTTCATCTTTTGGTTTTTCCTGAAGTAGCATTCTACTTGAGCACAATGGTTGCCCATTCTTAGGCCGTCTTGTGACAGGAGGTCTATTGCTCACTCTCATTCATTGCATAATACGGTCTTTGATTAGTTATGCATTCATTTTTCACATGAGTTACATTTTAACAGGAGCACTCCATATTGTATAACTGTAAACTTTTCCTGATTGTGCCAAAGGTATTTGTTTACATTTTAGACCCAGTGTTCTACTTCATTAAACTTCTAGGAAATGCAAAATTGCTATTTCCTAACTTCTTCTTCCTATTTTTATTGGGAGCCAGTTAGAACTTATAATGACAGAAAGATTTTATTGGGGAGCTGCAAATTTGGCTCAAGGAAAGAATAATTGTTAACAATAAAATATTATGTTAATAGTTATGGAACTACCAAACTGAGTCATAAGTTTTCGTTTAATCCTAAATGCTGCCTGAATTTTAATGAGTGTATCTTCTTGGACTCCATGGGACTGGTGATCCTGTGATAATCAGCATCTAAATAAAACATTCAGTAAAAAAGTACAAGAAGATGCCATTTAAAAATAGAGCCTTCTTCAAGTGAGAAGATTCTGTATAAGGAAACTATACTATATGTGTAGCCCTAGAAGTTTCATTTTGTAATTCCCCAAATTTAGGGGGAGGAAAAGGACCAGATAGCAAGAAAGAACATGAAGTTGAAAAGAAAAAAAGGAATAAGTGGCTAAAAGGATAAAGGAAAATGATAGTTCCCTTCATTATTCTTGTAAACATTGGCAAGATATATATAATTCCCTTACCCCGCCCCTTTTTAAAAAAATATTTCATAGAAATGCTGTTGGTCCTTTGAAGTCGGTGATGGGCCATTTTTCAGGGTCAGATGTGATCTTGCTATCTGACGTTTGTTGTGTAGACTAGATGACCCGTGATCCATTGGTCCCTGCAGGCTTCCCAGGAAGGAATTTGCAAGTCCAAAACTGAACCATACTCCCACCATCAGCCATGGTCCCATGAACTCCATTGACTGTCTTCCCACAAGCTTCCCAGATTTCCCCATTTTCTTATGGGATGGTGTCAGAGAACTTTATAAATGAGGATCATGTGACTGCAGTGGTCCTGAGCAGCAGCAGCAAAACAGTGCTGAAATGACAAGAATATTCCAGATATTAATTCCCATGGGAGTAACAGGTCCTGGCATTCTGTAAATTAGCGCATTTGAATGGGGGTTCTGGATTTGCGACTTCTACTTGAGGAGCAGGTAGCGAGCATGGCCAGGAGAGCCTTTTCACAGCTTCGTATTGTGTGCTAGTTATTCCCCTTCCTGGACCCAGGAGTCCCTTCACTCAGTCACTCATGCCCTCATCATCTTAATCCTGGACTACTGTAATGCACTCTACATGGGGCTTCCCTTGAAGAGTATCCGGAGATTGCAGCTGGTGCAGAGTGTGACTGCACAGATGATTTTAGGGGCCAATAGATCGGCCCACATAACACCTTTGTTCCGTGAGCTGCACTGGTTGCCTGTTTGCTTCCAGGTACAATTCAAGGTGTTTACATTGACCTTCAATGCCCTTCATGGCATGGGACCAGGCTATCTGAGGAACCATGTCACCACGATGGGGAGTTCCCGGCCTACCAGAATCAACAGAAGAGTCCTTCTCCAGTTCCCGTCGGCTAAGGAATTTCGGCTCACAAGGTCTAGGCGAAGGGTCTTCTCTGCTGCGGATCCTGCCCGATGGAACATCTTGCCCCTCGAGTTGAGGACTGACCCCTCCCTTATGGCCTTCTGGAAGACCTGGCTCTGCGAGTTGGCCTGGGGCTCCAGGGGGGACTCATCATCATCTTGGAGGTGGCTGGTTGATCACTATCCATCTTCACTTCCTTTTTTATATATGAAATATTTTTAGCACACCTCTCTTGTTCTGCCAGGTTTTTTATTTTATTTTAATGTCTTATTTTATTTTAATTTTTGTTTAATGTTTTAATGAATGTTTTTAATGTTTGTTTTTTTTAGCCACCGAGAGTCTCCAGATTTCAGCAGCATAGAAATATAATAAATAATAATAATAATCAATGCTTTGAATTTGCCCTGGCCTTTCTTCAGGCTTCTTTCAGCTCTTATGTGAGAAGTGTACTCAGAAGATTAAAATAATTTAAAGAAACTAGTTGTGCACGTAAGCAGTTTTAGAATATCAAACACATGTTGAGGATTGAATAAGCTTTGTACTTTAAAAAAATGTATTAAAAGAGTGTTTGGAATTTTCCAGTTTTTATATGGCTATATAAATTTGATAAATAAATGTGCCATCTCCACTGTCTTTGTGCTAAAGAGAGTGGCTTGTGGTATTGAATAAAGAAAGTGGAGAAAAAAATAAACTGCCCTGTGCCTTCTCTCCTTATTAGTCTTGAGTCTAAATGATGAAAACAACAAAATATTCAATCCTGTAGTAATATAAAGGCTTAAATATTTAGGCTGTATTTATAATTGTATCATGCTCCTAGGAAGATTGATTATTATTTACCAACAGCAGGAATGCCAAAACAATATTTAATTAATATCAGTTTCAAATATTCCCAATCATAGATCAATTATATCCAATGTATGCATCATTTGCTATTATTTACAAATATCCCATGGAAATTTCCATTTTTATTCATCTTTCCCTCTTAAATATATTCTATATGCATTATTTTCTAATGCGTGTTTTCTTTTGAGTACGTTTTTATATGCAATTTTGTGAGTGTCAAGAGTCTCACAAAATTCAAGTAAATCTAGACTCTGAAGATTCTGTATCAATCTACATATTAGTTCTATATCAATGTACATATTTGTTCAGAAAATATAAATTAGGTAATTTTTATTCAAAAGTGGCTGAAACTATATTTTGTGGCATCTCTAATTCCAAATTAAAGAAATTGTTGCTGTTTAAGTGATGTCATTTGCTATTTTATGGATATGGATGATTCAAATAAATGAGCAAGTTTGTCTTCTATTTATGTTTATTGTCATATTCTTTATTTATAGGAAAAGTCTTATTGTTAATTTCATTCTCATTATTGAAATTCAGGAATATACTCAGCTGTGAGCAATTGACAAGTGCTATGATTAACAGGATCAAATTATCTTTAATTTCAAAGGATTACTTTTGCAACTCTGAAAATCAGTTCTTATAACCATAAGTTACTAATTCAGAAACCACTGCATTCTGAAACTATCCCTTCTATATGTCCTGGACAAACATGCATGAGTCAACAAAAATAATGCCTGGGCCAGTTCATACAATACTTCATACATGTAAAAATGCGAAGTATTGAGTAAATTTATATTCTATTATTATTATTATGAGATACAATAATGTTTCAGATAATTATATTTCATTTCTGCTAAGTTGGTGTAATGCATTTTAATGCTATATTGAAGAGGGCCACTTGAACTTAATGAGACCACATTTTGAGAAGAGACTGTACTGGGATAAGAAATTATAACAGTAATGTAATCCAAGGTTTTGATTCTTGGTTCATTAGGCAACATAGATAGCTCTTCAGAAGCTTTGTTCCCAAAACAGAGTACAGATGCCAGGACTTTTATGTCCCCCTAAGGAGATTTCTCTGTGAACTCTCATTACTTAAGAAATCAGCCTTGAAACAGTGGAATAATTCCAAGTTTTCAACTTCTGCTGTCAGAATTTTTCTTTTCCTGTTTGCCACCTAGAGATATTGCATCCTTCAGCACCCAAATCAATCACCAAGTTGACAGTGGTAGGATGGTACAAAAACATAAGTTTTTGCCATTGGTGCTTATACTTCATATCAAGGAAATAATGAATAACAATATTCTTCCTATTCTTTCATGTTATTGATTTGTCAGACTTCCAGAAGATACAGAATCTTCAATCCATGTAATATTGAAAGCTGACTCATAAGGAGTGGAACGATTATGTCCATCAACCTGAGATTGTTTATCCTACCCTTCACCTTGCTGGGGACCTCTAAGTGAATTGGACTTCAACTCCTACGATCCCCTGTTCCAGATAGGAATGCTGAGTATCTAAAGGTATCAAGTTCAGGATGCTGCTTGTGTCATTCTGCTTAACAGTAGAATTAGCTTTGATTTGCTCCCATTTTTTCTAAAATTACACACACAAAGACAGAGAGATTATTTAAAAAAATGATAGAGAAGAAAGATAAAATCATAATTTATGTATCTCTCTATACCCAGAGGATCATTTTCATTAATTTCTACTAATTCTATATTCTTCGGTGTTTTACAAAATATCTACTCAGAATGACTGATAAGCTTGTTCAGAAGTTGGTGATCTCCTGCAAAGCAATATTTTATCAGACCTACTATATCTATAAACTTGCTGATCTTCTGCTAAATTAGAGATGTTATTTTTTGTTATGCAAACTTTAATCACCAAATAAATGTCATTGTCCATAATTGGATTAATCATACCTAAAATATTATCAATGTAGCTTTTATCTGGCTAAAAATTGCTAGATTTTACTATTCTTTTTTATAAGCTAAACAGAAGAATCAAATTTTTAAAATGTGAATTTAGAGTAAAAGATGAGCAACCTACAGATCAAAACTACAAGTTGCTGCCAATACCTTCTTCTTCTCTGACACCTTTTTGGCAAGTCTTAAAGCACTTCAAATTACCACATGTTTAGTTGCCAAAACTAGAGCTTTCATTCTTTAACATGAAAACAGAGAAAAATACACAAAAATATACTTTTATCCTAAAATACTATCAGGTCTATTTTAGGATGAAAGCATATTTTTGCTCTTCTCTCCCCCCACCACCAAAATGATAAACAATTAAATGGAGTTTCTGACTACCAAAGTTGAGCAGATCTGACAAAAATAAAGTGACAGACACATTCATCTTACATAAGGTTCTGCTTGCAACTGTTTGAACACAAATGAACTTTTAAATATTTTCCATTCATTTGTTAGTGCTACTGTCCTTAAATATCCCTTTCATCACATAGAATATTGCAGTTGTAAGAAGTAACTCTTCTTACAATTCAATTAGGTTCAATTTACCTGGTTCACATATTGAAGCATGACCACTTTAGCATCAGATAGGGCTTCAGAGAAAGAAGTATGGCACACAAATACACACAGAGAGAGACACACAAAATTAATGTGCCATATTGTCTCTTATTGTCAACTCCCTTGACAGGAAGCCAGCACGTGAGAACTTGACATAATCATGTTAAGTACCACCAGTTTGTTTTGTTACATGGAATTAAACAAGGCAAATAATGTCTACAATATAAATGTAGTTCACTGTTGCAATTGATTGGAACTGCCAAATCTGAAATTGTTGATATTTATAATTAGTTGTGCTTTAATTACAAATGTAATCAATAAAATAGAATTATGAATGGATATGTGTATAAGAGGAATAGAGCTGTACAAAACAAACTATTAATTAACCTATTGAACAGAATAGGGAGCAA
>JANHZU010004706.1:22400-36998 GCA_032468055.1 Acrochordus granulatus
CCTTTTGGATAAAAGGTGAAACGTCTTCGACTTGAGAAAAATCCAGTCCAGATGCCTGTTTTTTAAACTTGGTTGCGATCACAAATTTACCAAATCCAAATAAACCATCCCCTTTTGCTATTAAATGTATTTTTGCAAAACCAGGAGGGGATGGAATTTCAATTTTTTGACTTAAATATTATTTACTCTTATCATTCTTCTTTTACTTTGAACTCTCCCAACAGATAGCAAATTCCAACCTGCTGATAGTAGGTCAGTGCTTAAAATTTCATCATATCTTTTGTTAAACATAGCATAACCTTTAATCTGTTCTTGGCTGCTACTGATACACAACTGTATATGGAATTTTCCCAGAATTATAATATGGAATTACATAATTGATCTCCATCAAATCCCCTTAACTCCTACAGATTTTAATTATTAAATATTAAACTTTTTAGTTAAAACCAAACTATATTCTTCATCAGACTTAGAATTTCTCACTTTTTCTTTTTCAAGATTGAGCCTTGAATTCTCATCTGTTAATTTCATCTTTGGTTTATTTGGTTTTGTTAATCTACAAATACTGGTTTGTTCTTTTTGCTTTTGCAGAATGCAATCAGGGCTCCACTGTTGAGCCAGAATTATACTTATCCCTAAAGCACATTGGTATGCAGCAATAATTAAATGGAAATTCCTGAGACAGAGCTTGCATCTTGAGGACTATTGGAAGAGGAAGTATGAACAGATAAAAAATTTATATACAGGTGGTCCTCGACTTATGAACACAATTAGGATCAAAATTTCCATTGCTAAGCAAGGTGGTTGTTAAGTGAGTTGCATCCAATTTTACAATCTTTTTGCCACGGTTGTTAAGCAGTTGTGAAGTGAATCATGCACTCATTAAGTAAATCCGGCTCCCCTATTGACTTTGTTTGTTGGAAGCTGGCTAGGAAGATCATAAATGACAATCATGTGACCCCAGGACGGTCATAAGTGTGAGGACAGATTTTAAGTCACTTTTTTCATTGCAATTTTGAACAGTTGCTAAACAAATAGTTGCAAGTTGAGGACTACCTATAGTATAGAACATACTATCGATATTCATCAATTTTTCAACCACTTCATTGTGGCACACAACTGCAACAGCCTCAGCCAATGCAACAGTTACACTAACAGACAATAACACAAATACGATTCATGATTCATGATCTAGTATTTCTGGTATCTCCAGCTGTGTAGCACTCCGTTCCCAAAGTCTCCATGGACCACAAAGTTTTTAGGAGTTTTCAAAAGGCCAAAAATCGGGGATCTACCCTTGCTTTGGGTGGGGAGGGACCCCCTACAGAGGGGGCGATTAGAGTTGCTCTTGAATTGCAGCACAGACCGTTCCTGTTGCCTTTTCGCATCGAGACTGCGGCGAGAATTCTTATGCGCAAAAGTGGAAAGTCACATCTGCCCCCACAATGAAAAAATGGATGGAAAAAGTGATGGCCGAGTTAACTGCTTCAACGAGGGAAAAGAATACTGTATGTCTAGTTTTGTATCTGCTTGGAAACCGCTTCTAGGCTTTGCGCTTGAAACAGAACATTTTTGACTTCGCGTTTTACTGATTAGATTAGTTTGTTGTTATAGATATTTGGCTGCCATTGACTAAATACCTGTATGTAAAAATAAAAAGTTGAGGTTGTAATTTCATTTTGTATTTTACTGCGCTGAAAAAGGTTGAAAGGCAATGCCTTTGTTTCTTTCCCATTACCCTACGCCCTTCTTTTCTCTTTCTTTCCATTCCCTATTTCCCTACTGTCTTTCTTTTCTTTTCTATTTTATATTACGATGATCACATTAACTTTATATTAAAAAATAGGAAAGGGAGGTTGACTGCAGTTTTTTCAGAGTCTCGTCCAGGGTGGCCTGTAATTGACCAGCGCTGCCTCCAGATGATCTTTGTCGGGAGTTGTAGGTTTCTCCTTGCGTTCTTTTCTCTTCTAGCTCTTCCAGTAGTGAAATATTCTAGGTACCAATATTGCTTTCTTCATCTCTTTTTCCCCATTTATTTAATGAATATAAGTAGCTTTGAGAAAGCCCTGCTGGAAATCCTTAAAAATGTTTTTGCTTTTCTGTACTGGTGTAATGTGTGTATAGAATATCATTGTTTCTCTAAATTTTTTATCCTATTTTTTACTATTTATATTTTATAAAAGCAGAATGAAAAAAAATGTATTTCTGATGTCCAAAGTTCAGGAAATTTTGCTTTAAAAATAATTATGATTCAAGTTACCTTAAGTAAGAGGATTTATATCTTACTGATTTACGATGGAAATGTAAGCTTGGTACTTAACTGTTGAAACTGGAGATTAGTGATCATGTTTTTCATCATGACTGGATGATGCTGTAATTTTCTGCAACAAGACCACTGGATGAAGTGTAAATGATATCATGTATGCCCAATGAAGGTTTCTGAGGATGTGGTGACCTCTCATGGTCAGATCGACATGTACATTCCATATTTTTGCCTAAGTATAGGAAATGCACTTTTGGATTTCTATTCCAGAAGAAAACTGGACATTGTTATTAAAGTGCCTAACGGGGTTTTTTTTGTATCTGTTTCAGTTCCTTTTAATAGAACAAACCTCTGAAATTTCTACCAGAGATGCTGGATTCTTGACTTCAAATGGATGTCTTCAAAACTCTACCGAAGTACATTTTGCTCTAATATTCAAAAATTCCTGATGCAAAAAATCGGTTCTTAGCATTTTGTAATGTAATGCAAAGCAAAGCATGAAGAGTCCAATAAAATAATTTTTTTTCTACTTCACTTCAAAAGAGAAATATAATTTGGAGAATTTCATCTTTGACTTTCTTTTCATTTCATGTGTCTGTGATGCTGAAGAAAATTGGATATTTTACCATTTTTAAAAATAACAACAAAGTTTCAAGATATCAGCGTATACTTTTAAAAATGTCACCTTTTTCTTTGTCAGTATAATTTTGTGATAGGATTCAATGTTTTATGAGGAGCTTTCAACAATAAGTTAAAGAATAAAAGAGTGGAATGCCTACTGTACTCTCTTGTGCTCTGAGATTTTTAAAATATAAAGTATTTAATATTTTTTTAATTTTTAAAATAAAATATGAGACTCCAAGAATATTAAAAGGAATATGAATTCTCTGATTTTAGTGTATTGATGAAAGCAATTTGGGTATTTTTAATGAATATTTAATACTGTGTATTTCCCTAAACTCAATGGATGAAATTTGTTTCCTGAATATTTTATGACAGATTTGTGCTACTATCCTTGAATGAATTATTTGAAAAGCTATGAATGAGTAAAAATCATGCTTTAGGTGCTACATGTAAAATGAACTATTGTGTATATTGCATTACACTAAATTTTCCCCATAATCAAAAACCTGCAAGAAAAAAATGTCCAGAAGACCTCAAATTCACATGTTCTTTGGTGCACCTGTTCTTCCAACTGCTTTAAGGAACTCAGAAGGAGATAAATGTTCTTTAGCTTTTGACAAACCATGGAAAGAGCTCTATCTTTCATTTACAAATGACACTTTCAACCTTTGTAGTGCAAACGGCAGGTCTCTTGACCATCAGACCGCCAATGATCCAGTTTTGGTTTCCAATTCCAAAGATCACTTCCCAGCAAACTTTGGAAAAAGAGGTGACTCAGCTGATGCCTTTATGACAGATTGTGCAACGTGCGTTGGATGTGTCAAATCCTTCAATAAAAATAAGGTACTGGGTGAGTCACCTGATAGTGGTGGTTCTATCTGCAGAGATTTAAGCAAAGGCAGCCAGAAAAAGCATCATTTGTGTCCACAAAGCAAACAAAATCATACTGAAGGTATAATCCATAACCACTTTGGCACTTCTCCCTTGGATTCTAAGACGAAAGAATTTAAAAAATGCACGCTACAGAATCATAATCCATCATATCTTCAGCGTGAGCCTCAGTGTGAAAATCTGCTCCTGAGTCAGTATCTGAATACACGTTCACCGAAAACAGATGAACCAAAAATCGAAAGCCTACCAGGGAAATGTTCCAATCTTGACCTATCGACAGACAGTGAATTCCTTAGTATTCTGACTTTAAGCCAAGTAGCTTTCTTCTCAGGACGGTATGCTGTAGCGCAAAATGAAGCTACAGCTGTGGAAGAATTGGCCGTGCCTTGTGGGGAAGACAAAGGAGAGCCCCTAGCTAAATTAAATGAAGATGGTGACATGGCTGCTGAGAACGTTGACCGAAACTGTAAACCAAACTCTGACAATTCTGATGAACTCTTTGATTCAGATAACGCTGGCCAGGATAACTCAGATTCCAGACAAACTAGCGTTCATGAAAATACTGGTGTATCCACTGATCCTCTATGTCCACCTGTTAATAAACTTGGTAACGAAGGACACCACCGTAAACCCCAGCAGAAAAGACTGCTCTGTTCTCCAGAAGACCACCACGATGAAAGATCCCAAGCACCTGAAGATAATGTGACTACACACTTCACTTTTGGAGATCAGCGGCAATCCAAAAGAATCAAATTTGTTTGTTCTCCAGTTTGCCCGGTTAAAAAAACTGAAAAAATGAGGACTCCAGAAATCAGAAAAGCTCAGAAACAGTTGTTGCTAAAAGATTGTGTTGAGAAGGGCCAGAAATACTCCATCTTGGTCGTAGTGCTGCATCCTTGTCATATCAAAGAAATCACGTTACGGAGTACCGCACCCTCCAAAGTCCCCTTAGCTACGGTTGTTGTTGCTGACCAGTCAGAAGCACAAAGGAAGATTGTGTTGTGGAGAGCAGCAGCATTTTTATCACTTTCGGTCTTTCCTGGAGATATTGTACTATTCACAGGTGAGTCTATAAAACGGTTGCATTTCCATCTGTACGAGGGATATTTTATATATGCTTAGTTTTCACCATTATTATGTTGCTTAAACAAACCCAAGTCATAATCTTTGACAAAACTCTGGATATATTTTGGTTGTCATTTGCTCCTTCACAGTAGCATTGTGAGGTCTGGTATAACTGCGCTTATGTTTTTAGAAGGTGGGATTGTCCAGCCACCAGAAAATGGAGTCCTTCATTATGGTTGCGTTGCAGACCCATTCCACTGATTTTTGTCTTGCCTCTCAGATGCACGCTCTGTATTTCTGAGACACCTTCTGTAAGCGTAAATAAAAAAGTGCAAAAAAAAAACCATTCTGAGAACTGCGTAGACAATGGGAAACAAAACGAGATATGGAAATCCAGGACTCATGTGGAACTACACTATAACTTTCTTTTTTCCACAGAAATCTCACACTTAGTTTATTAATTCTCTGATTGCCTTAATTCAGGAGATTTTAAGCTGGAGGACAAGCTTCTTGGTCACTTCCTTTTCCTTCTTTTTCTCGCCATGTGTGTTTCCAGACTGGGATTTGGGAAGACTCTTCCCTCGGCTGTGGTTTCACTTTACGCTTGCAGTTTGTCTACAGTTTGTCAGGATATTGCAATGGACAACTACTGCTTTACAGTTCACCCTCTAAGCTAAAATGAGTTTCTAATTCTAGTTTTGAGAGTATGCCTGTAAAGGGAGAGGAAAGAAAGAACTTTTCAGCCTTTCATGGATTGCCTAAATTCAGCCTATTCAGTCTTGTTATATGAGTCCCCTCTGAAATGTCACTCACTGATGGCTAATTTGACTGGGGTTTGCGATTGATCTAATAGAGGGATACGTAGTTTGAAAGCCATGATCATTTTCCAGTACTCTTGCACCTTCAACATCTTTGTCTGGTTGAAACACTAAAACTGAACGGCATCCAATACATTTTCCATTGATTAGATCTGCTTTGCCTTTTTCTGCAGATGTCATTGTTTATGAGAATCACTGGATTGGAGAACTGATGCTGCAGTCAACATTTGCAACCAAACTGTTGAATCTTGGAAGCTGCTCAACTATTAATCAGAAGGAAGGTGAGCATTAACAAACTGCATGCAGAAGGATCTTGTCCCAAGGACAGGCCACTAATTGATACTCGGTTTTTATCAAGTCATTAATCTGTTGTGGGTTTTACTAATACAAGTAATTTTTCCAATTAAACAATTGATGTAATATGAAGGGAATACTTGAATGCTAAAAGCAATTTTAGTCTTTGGATTTGTTAGTTAAGAGACATATTAGGATTCAATAAAATCTGTTTTTACTTGCCTTTCATCTTTCTTAGCCTAGCCTCTTAGTCTTGGCAGCAGCTGATCAGGGACATGTATTCTTTCTGTTGAGAAATTGATGATTGGGGTGGTCTTCTGCTCAATGAAAAAGGCCCATGTAAATGGCTAGACAAGGTGTCCAACCTTGGCAACTTTACAATGTATGGACTTCAACTCCCAGAATTCCTCAGCCAGCTATGTTGAGTTGACATCCACATATCTTAAAGTTGTTAAGATAAACCAAAACAAGGTTGGACACACCTGGTTAGATAAAGATAGATGGAAAGGGTTCAAGAGGCTGAAGCACATTTCTTTCAAGGCCTTAGGAGCAAAGGAAGTCCTGGTATTAATATCCAATTTAGAGGAGGAGGATGTTCCATGTTGCTTGAAAAAATATCTATTGTCTCTGTCTTAATAAAATTAGAGACATAGGGATACTTGCATTTGCTAGTTATATTTGATGTAGAACTGCCAGCAGGACAAATATGCAACTTCCATAACCAAAGTGAGATCACTGTTAGCACTTATCTCTTTTTTTTCAAGTTTCACATATAGTAGACAGTAATATTCTCCAGGATTTGCTGGCATATGTTTCTGCAAAGCATGTTCCACTTCAAGCTCTCCCTCAAAGGCAAAGGCAGAGTCTAGACCACATTCCACATGTTTTTCTTGATCAGCTCAAGCCAGATACCTTGGTGCACGCAATACTGAAAATCACCAGCATCACAGTGCTGATAGGTGAGTTGAATGACTAATCCTAGACTTTATGAAGTCCCCAGAACTATATGTAGTGGTGGAAAGAGGTAGTGGAGATGTGAATGCTGCAACTGTAGATTTTATCATTTTTCTTTTCATTCATGATTTCTCTGACAAATACATCAACCAAGAAATTTGGGGCAGCTCTCTGTGGAGGGAGATTGCCCTGTCTTCCCATTAAGCATGCAAACATCCTTTCCAGGTCTATTTCAAGGAGAAAATAGGAGTAATACTTGAGTATTGTCTATCTGAAATGTTGTTGATAAGAAAAAGGTCATGAGTTTATTTGAGACCGCCTGATGTTTTCTTCCTGGAAGAACAAGTTTCGATTCTTTTCTGTGTCTGAGTAGTCATCTGATTTGACAAAATCTCTCTCTGAAGATTGAAGTGATATTAGTGATATGAAGGAATAAGTGCATAGCCACATTCCTTTATTAGCATTAATAATTAACTTCCTAGATAATGCAAGGAGAGAAGTTTTGTTTTCATGAAATCAGAGGGTGTCCAGAATTATTGTGTTTGGATTGTGTTTTCTTGCTCTTCAAATAAAGTATCTTTCTTTACTGTCTTCTTTTTTTCAGTCCTAAATTGAGAGCCTCAGCAGGCAGCAGAGTTTTTGCCACTCCTAAAGAAAGGGCATTTGTTATCTGTGAAATAGACTGAAAGCTTATTAGAATCCTAGTTTTGAAGTTTGGTCATTTTGAAAATGTAAAATCTGGGACTCATTTGTGAATTTAAAGTTCTGACTATAAAATAAATCCACAGTGCCATCCTTAAGGACCTTGAATTTCATTCTTTTAGATACCACATAGAAATTATTTTATAACATAAAGGCATGCTGTGATTAAATATGAATTCTTGGGAGCCAGGGTGCAGGGTATTGGTAGTTGCAAACCTACCAATATAAAATAGTTCTTCACACGATTGTACTCCAAATAAAATTATGCTCAAAATCAAGTTCCTGGTGATAACACTGGCCAGTGTCTTGGAGGCTGAGTCACAACAACTGGACTTCTTTTCTTTTTGGTTCAAGACTTTTCGCTGCTTATCCAAGCAGCTACTTCAGTCCAAGCAGTTTGGTCAAGCAGTGAAATATCTTGAACCAAAAAGAAAGAAGTCCAGCTGCCATGACTCAACCTCCCGTCAATTCTACCTGGATGACTGAGCATCTTCATCATCAGTGGCCAGTCTTTCTCGGGGAAGGGGAGTGGTTGACAACAGCACAAAACTGGTTTGCGAGTGCTTTCTGGGGTGGTTTTTGGACTTCTCAGACTAGCCACTAGTCCTGGGATTTCTGGTGGGCTACTGGTGATGGTCCAACTACTAACCAGGTCAGATCCTGCTTCATTTTTCTGAAATCAGCCAAGGTCACTTAGGTGCTACTATTTTTTGTGACATTGTAATCTAAGCCATCTTCTAATCCAAAATGGTTTCTCTCTATTTCTTTCTGTTTTTTTCTTTCTTTTTTTCTTTTCCTTTCTGAATTTGGTTTGTATTGCCTTTTTTATTGTTTTTAAAAACTTTTCAATAAAAAGATTTCAAAGTGATTGAATAGGCACATTTGCTATATCTTTGGGAGGGGGGAAATCAGGACATGCTGAAATAATTTACCTTTATCATACACGGGTCTTATAAATCAGCTTATTTAGCATGAAGAAGCTAGTTTGCTGCAGTGGTTAAGGCACCAGGCTAGAAACTGGGAGACCATGAGCTGTAGTCTTGCCTTTGGGACAAAGCCAGCCGGATGACCTTGGGCCAGTCACCCTCTCTCTTAGCGGTAGGAAGAAGAAGACAAACCACTTCTAAAAATTTCATGGACTCATCCAGGTAGTCATCAGGAGTGAAGACTGACTCAAAGCCATCCATCTCTGCTCCAAGAAAACCTTCTTAGCATAAATTCAGAGATACAACACGTTCAGTAAATAATAAATAACCATGGATGAACAAAGTGCTTTGCTGGGGACAAAACAAATTACGTAACAAATTACTATCTCAAGTAATCATAATAACCTATAGTATCCCCCACTTTTTTTAAACAAACCATACTTATTGTTCCAATTTTTCAACCGTAGAATCAGTGTATAGTTTTAAAGGAGAAAAACAAAGAAAAATTATCTTAATGGTGGAACAAATCAAGGATAAGCCTTATGCCTTGGTCGTCTGGGGAGATGCAGCAGCCCAGAGCCTTCAGCTTCAAAGGAAAAAAGGTAAACAATCATTTAACGTTTCAAAATATTTGTTGGTATATTGCTATATCACACTGCCATGATCATCCTTTGCTCCATTTCCTTCCTGTGTTAACACAAATGAACTTTTTACCATCTGGTGAGCCTGTTTCTGTCCTTCCCCTGAACAGCCTGATTCCCCCAATTTTGCAACTTACTTTTGGAATAGTTGATTGCTAAAGTCTTTCCTCTTAGAGTAAAACCAATCTCAGCCTCTTCCAGTATCAACTTATTCAAATATTAGCAACATCTGTAACGATCTCTGTATTTCAGAGATGGTACATTTATTGTATATATAAAACTGCCTTTTCTCTGTAAGCCAGGGCAAATTACATGGACCATCTCCCAGTTATATTCCCACAACGGTAGAAAATGTCTGGTCTAAGGTCTCCCAGGTAGCTTCATGATCAAATGGAAACTTTTTTGTCCCTACAAGGACACTCTTTATTGTATTATCATTAATACATTAAGATGTGCTATGAGCAACTGTTTCTGGCAACTGTTCGCAGTTTTGATAACTTCCAGGTGTGTGGATAACTCCCAGAATCTTAAGCAATGACTGTAATGGCTGGGATTTTGTTTTAGTTATGGAGTTATTTTATTTCATTAAATTTATTATAGCTACTCATTCCAACAAATTCCAACAAATTATGGATTCTTGGCTTCATGCCTGGTAGATCAGGCTGGGGTCAAGACTGAGATATGTTAGTCTAAGCCAGGGGTGTCCAACCTTGGCAACTTTAAGATGTGTGGACTTCAACTCCCAGAATTCTGGCCTAGGCATTTAATTGGGACCAGTGATCATTATTATTTCTTCTAATGTTTTAGTGGAAAAATCTCCAAAAAATGTCCCAAACATCCCAATCTGTATAGAAACTGTGTGTATATTCAAAATATACATAGTTACTATTTTCACAAATAGTAAAATACTAGTTACTATGCTATTGTGTAAACTAATGTTTTAAGATGTGATAGGATTTCGAGTCATGTGGAGTACTTGCTGCTCCACATGAGCTTCGTTGTTTTCCTGCAACATTTCATTACCAAATTAGGTAACATCATTAGCACTGATGAAATGTCTGCAGGAAGACAACCAAATTCAGAGACTACCAAGGACTTCACAGTTCAACCCTGAGCTACAAATACAAAATACAGATTCTATAGATTTTGAGCCAGTTTGGTGTAGTGATTCAAGCACCAGGCTAGAAACCAAGAGATCTTGAGTTAGGTACAAAGTTAGCTGGGTGAGCTTGGGCCAGTCACTTTCTCTCAGTCCTAGGTAGGAGGCAACGAAAAACCATTTCTGGAGACTTGTCCAGATGGTCTCTGAGAATGGGACACAATTGAAAGGGAAGGGAAAAAAAAGATTTTGAAGGTGACATCTCCTTTATAACCACTTAATCTCCAAAAGTGGAGTATGTTCTCCAGAGCTTCAGTGAAGTTAATGCTTTTCTTATTCTTCTCCTAGATCATATTTGGGAATTTAAATACCTGTTTGCAAAACACAGTCCTGTCTCTGGTGACTTGGAATTGCACACAACACCTTGGTCGATCCTAGAGTGCCTTTTTGATGATGATAGAAGAGCTCTTGCCTTCAAAGAGAAGTTTGAAAGGAATGGCAAAGAGGCGGTGAAGATGACCACCCTTGCATCACATCTTGAAGAGAAGTGCTCTGGTGAGATCTTTGTTCCAGTTCCAGGGAGAAGATGCCCTATGTCTTTATTTAACTCCTGTCCCTTTCCCTTCCAAGGAGTGTGAGGCAGGGCACCACATCTCAGAATAAAGCCATGCTCAAAGCTCTTTGACAAAATGTCTGAGTGACAGTGAACTGCTTGGATATGTTCTCTCACCAAGAACTTACTTCTCTGTGCTCTGATTTGACACAGCAAGGGTATAATCAGGAACTACCTCTTAATTCCTGAGCATAAGTGGTTTACCTGTGAGTTTCCTTGGACAAGTAGATACCATTGATCTTAAATTTCAAATCACACCAATCCAGATAGCATTCATTTCAGTTGAGTTCATTTTAGTTAGCATTCATTTTAGTAATCCTTGACTTACAACCAGCGAGTGACTGTTCCAAATTAGGGGCTTAGTGACTGCTCCAAATTACAACAGATCCAAACAAAATGGACCTATGACCTGGATTGGAAGTCCCAACAATTGCTCCCTCCCTCACAGTTGTGTGACTACACTTCGGCACTCGACTCACATTTACGGCTGTTTGCGGCATCCCACGGTCACAGCATTCTGTTTTATGATGGTTTGCCAAAACCCAGCAGTCATTGCTGGTTTTTAGCAAAACAGCACCCATAGCAAACCATATGACCACCACAAAAAAGATCATAAAATTTGGTGGGTCATGTGACCAACCCATCTTAGGACCCTTATGATTCATGATTATAATGGGAAGGCTCTATTACAGTCATAACTCAAGGACTAGCTGTGCTATTTTCTTGCCTTAGAAAAAAGGATGTAACTCCTTTTCCAATTTTTATGTTTTTCATAGGAATAATCCAGGTCAAGGCCTCCGTTTCAAAGTTGAACTTTACGGATGCTTCCTTGTCATATGGGCAATTTGATGCTGATACTTCGCTGGAGCACATATTCGCTTGTCTTCCTCTGATCACCTATGCAGGGTGTGCAAAATGTGGCCACGAACTACAGACAGATGATAATGAGATCTACAAACAGTGCACTACTTGCTTACCTCTTAACAAAGTCAAAATATTCTACAGGTAAACAAAACTGGAGGGTTAAAAACTAAAATCAGTGAAGCAGGTAGCAGCTTCCCATTTATATTTCTAATATACACTGAAGTTACATTACATATTATTTAAAGAAACTCCTCTGTAGCAAAATGGCCCTGCCTTGAAGACTGAGTAAATTATGTTCACTGTCTGAATTGATCGAGGGGTTGAAGGCTTTCTGTCCCATTTTTTTTTCTGCTTCTGTGGGGATAGACAATAGAGAATCAGGACTATTTTTAATTTCACAGAAGTGGATAAATCGATTTGTCTTACACACAAAGGAGTCTTTGAACAGAATTATAGGCTTGGGCAAAGATGCCCTATGGTAGCCCAATGGAAAAGGAAAGTTTTAGTCCTTCTGATGCTTGTGGAATTACTAGCATAAGTTTTGGAAGGTGCTAAGTAATGCAATATATACAGTAATTGTTTTATGTGGCATCTAAAACACAGGTCTGCCGATATACAAGCTCTGGATTGCATCAAAGAATCACCAAGAGGTGCCAGTCTAGTTCTAGTTTATAAAACAGATTTTGAGAGTCATTGAAGATCTAACTTGATACCTAAATAGGCTCCACCCCATTACAAACTAGGTACAGTAGATTTATAAATCATTTATCTTGGAGCACAGTTAGCAAGTGATGCAAAAATCTAGACAATTCTTCCTTTCACCTCTCTTTGGAAAGGGTGAAGAGGAAGAGGCATGGCAGAGTGACACCTTTCCAAAACCTTGATATTTTCCTGATCTTTTTATCCCCCCCCAAAAAAAAAACCTGAAAAACTGTGAAGTCAACTGAAAGACAGCCTTGATTACACTTAGCTTGCTTGAAAATATCTTATTTAGGACCTCTCAGTTATAATTTTCACTTGCATGGTTCTGTGTATTGAAATTAGAAACTTTAAGTAGACATCGTGGGACCCTCTGGGAAATCTAGGCATTGTTAAAATAAATCCTCTGGATATTGCTACACATTTTTCTTTGTGAGTCTCAGTGTCAGAAGAACATACATCAGTGTGTTAAAAAGATTCCAGATGCAAAATTGGAATGGAAACTTTTTTTAAAAAACTGTTGAAACCGCTGCTCTTTGAATATTGCATCCTGTTTTAAAAAGCTTGGGTAGGAGGCAGCTGTGTCGCTGACCTTGTCTGATCCCAAAAAGCTAAACCTTCTCAGACCTCATTAGTACTTGCAAAGAAAGACCACAGATTTGTCCATGAAGCCACTGGGAGTCGAGCTGGACCCAAAATAGACTTCTCTCAGGAAGAGCAGCCTTCTGTTGGCTGTCACCAGATGGCAGCAAGGGACAATTTGTGTCAAAAAAGGACTACCTTTCATTGCATAGGACTTCATATAATAATAGGAGTTGGAAAGGACGAATCAGTTTGAGACCTTACTCTACCAAGCAGAGGTGCAAAGAATAGCCTCACCTTACTCTGAACCCATAGTTTTTGCTTTAGCTGTTGTTCTGTTAGCTGTGTCAGGATCTCCAGCAGTGTTTTGGAGGACATATGTGAACATCTGAGTAACAGAAACATACAGACCACCATATCCAGCCCTTGGATTCCCACTCTCCACGTACAATAAATGAAACTTGATTCTCCCTGTGCAGTGAAATAAATGCTCAAACCAGCTTCCCATTGCTTGCTGCCTTCTCAAAGCGTTGGATGTCCACTTTTATAATCTGTGGTTAGCAGTCTAGTGCATCTGGCTGAGAAAGGCTAACACGAATACTTTACAGAAAGCATCAAATTTACATTGTAGATTCTGTGTAGCCAAAAGCCATTTCAGCTGAAATTGCCAAGCACCCCTTCTGAAAAATGTTCTTGGCTTTTGATGCTTCTCAAGAATCCCATGATTATGGAAAAGCCATAAAGGTGATTAATCTTACATTTTACACAGTTTGTATAAGAAGTTGTTTGTGGGTGATGAGAACTCACAGTCAGACTTACAGTCCAACCTCTGGCTGAAATGTGCCCAGACCTGTCTCGGCACTTTCCCTCCGAAGCCATTTTCATCTCCCACAGACAGCCTGAAGGTAATAATCTTTCCTTCTGCTGAATGAAACTAGGAGCAAAACCCATTGCTGTTCTTAGCTGTTTCCAGGCTTTGATCTGAAAAACATCACACCAGCAGCCCCAGCAGTTATGAGGTTTTGGGAGTACACAGATCCAAACAGTTTTCAAGGTGGCTCACAATTTCTGTGTGGACATGTCCTATCTTCACTTGAGTTTGAGCCAAGAAGTTGGTTAGAAATTCAATAAAATTAATATCAACCTAACCCAGAACCGGTGCAGTATTATGGACATGATTGATTCTGTCTTGTGGTGCAACCAATTCCCAATTGTCCTGCCCTTGCCCAAAGGACAAATCTTGGACTCAGCTTACCCAAGAGAACTTGGAGGCTTTACCACTTAGCATTAATATAGGGAGAAGAAAGCTATGTTTTCTGTGACAGGAAAATGGCAATCTGCAAAATTATATATTTTTATGTACAACATAGTTTTTATATTTTCTTACAATATAATGATGTAAAACTTCACTGTTTAAAAGCTTCTAAATCAAAGCTCTTTGCTTACATTGGTTGAAATGCAAACATAGAGTTTTTAAAGGTTGGCTCTGGAGAAGACTCTTGAGGGTCCCTTGGACGGCAAGGAGATCAAACCAGTCAATCCTCCAGCAAATCAAACCTGATT
>JANHZU010004706.1:40750-66480 GCA_032468055.1 Acrochordus granulatus
CACAAATGATCTAAAAACTTCTGAAGAAGGTCTAGGAAAAATGGAAGGGGTATATATATGGATATATATACATATATATCTTCTGCAGCTTCTCTTTAAAGACGACGTGAGCAAGAGTCCGTCTGATTTGCAGACCATCTTGAGTTCTCTTCATCTGAGCTAGTAGAAGACTTCAAAGCAGACTTTCAAAAAATAAACATAGTTCTGATTTCCTATCTTTTAAAATATTTTCAACTGGGCTGTGATTTTGAAAGAAAATGAAAAATTACTTTTCCTAATTTTGCTTTTTCTTCTTGCTCAAATCTGGAATAAGTCAATATTGCATCATGGTGGCCTTGTCAACTTTTTACAAATTCCCTTTTAAGATCTGTGGTGCTGATTTTTCATTCTTTTAAATGGAATCAAAGAATTGGAAAATAATGCACTTGATTTTGCTGTTTAGAGCAGTGTTTCTCAACCTTGGCAGCTCTAAGATGCATGGACTTTAACTCCCAGAATCAAAGCATGCTGGCTGGGGAATTCTGGGAGTTGAAATCCACGCATCTTAAAGTTCCCACAATTGAGAAACGCCAGTTTAGAGGGATAATTAAGCTGCTTTTTAATGCCTTGCTGACATATAAGAAGCCAAGGCATCTTCCTGTCTCACAATACTGCTCTTCGAGATAAATAATGATATGTAATTGTAGATGGTGATATCCTTGAGTATCTTGTAGCAGGAAACATCAACCCATTAATCTGAAATGCTGTCCCCCCCACCACCTTGTTTCCTCATTTAGACCTGCTGTGATGACTGTTGAGGATGGAGAATATGAAATCTCTGTTCGGGTGGGATCCAAATTGATGGAGAAGATATTCCTTAATATTCCAGCGGAATGGCTGAAGAAGGCCATAGGTAATACCCTGGGAATCTGTTGTGTAATTTAAAAGAATTTTTGGTGTGTAATTCTTCGTTCCTTTTCATGAAGCAAAGCCTTCCTAGGCCTCTATTCTCATTTCACCTTCAAAGGAGTGAACATGTCTCACCCCAGCCTGGCGCCCTGCCACTCAGGATGATGGGAGCTGTCATCCAAAATACCTATAGGGTACCTGGCTAGGGAAGACTTGGTTGGTCGGTTACAAGTATATCCTGCCTTTCCTTCAGGAACTCAAAGCAGTGCCCATAACAGACCCTCTTCTGATCTTTCCCCCAACAACCACATGGAGGATTCTGGGCTGAGAAAGAGGAGATTAGCATTGTTGGCATGACCGAATCACGAAACTGGTTTTCATGATGTTTTATTGACCCAGTGAGGATTGGTTGGTGCTCTAAAATATTGGCTGAGATAGGATTTGAATCAGGTTCTTCTGGATCACAGGACAAAACTTTCACCACCATGGTACAACACAACACACCATCTTACAAAGTGTGCTTTTTCTGTCCATGGAAGCATGGACTAAAATGGGATGCTAGCAAAGTATTAACTCACTTTTTATAGGACTGTATTGTAGGAACCATTGAGGCATTTCCTCAGCAGAATGAGGAATTTGGAGTCAGAGTGGATCAGACACCTAAAGGTAAAGTTTTTTCCCTTCAGTCATGTCTGGCTCTAGCGTGCACTGCTCATCTCCAATTCACAGCCAAGGAAGCCAGCGTTGTCCAAAGATGCTTCTGTGGTCATATGGCTGGCATGACTGTACGCCGAGGCACATGGAACGCTGTTATCTTCCCACCAATTTAAGTGGGAACTATTTATCTACCTACATTTTTACATGCTTTCAAACTGCTGGGTTGGCAGGAGCTGGAGCAAGTAACGGGAACTCACCCCCTTATGGGTTGGTGCTTGGGTCTCAAAGTGCTGAGCTGCCAAACTTCCAGCCGACGATCCCAGCGTCTTAATCACTTGGCCAGCACACCCCTTTTACCCCCCGCAGAATGCAGTTCAAAAGAGCAGGGACAGTGGTTTGTTCACATCCCATACAAATTCTTGTAATCAGAAGAGGTTTCCCATACGTTTTGCACTTCCATCCCATCTCTGGAGCCCCCAGTGAGAAGAGTTGTGAAGTCATGTTCTTCTGTTGCAGAACCTTCCTCAGATACCACATATGGGATGCTCGTGGCTGATCTGTGTCACTCCTTGCTGACAGACTCCAAGGCCGCCTACTTTCTAACCATCAGGAGCCATTTTGTCCTGGATGAAAACAGTTTTCCTCTAGAGAAGGATTTCCAGCTCCTGAGTTTCCACCTTGATCTCTGAAGCAGCCACTTCTAATGAGGTTCTTCACTCAGTCCCACATCCACATCATGATGTAAAATGGGGGGAAGTGAATGTGGGTTTTTGTTTCCCTTGGAATAAATACGTGTTACGAATGCATTATGTACATTGTAAGAACAGCTATTTTTTCAGATAGTTATGAAAAGCTATTCAAAAGATGACTGGTGTTTTCCTTGTTCGTCTTTCATCCTCAAGACTTGGGAATTTCCTGAACGGGAGTTAATGGCGAAGGCATCTGAAAACTCCTCCTGCCAACATTTTTAAGGGTCTCGCCTAAGAAAACACTTTATCTGGCTGCACCTTTTTTTGTGAATCCCAGTTTTTGTCTTCATATCATTGTACCAGTCTATCTGTTAGAAGTTCCACTTTTCAAAGTAAATATTGATGTACTGAAAATCAAGTATTTGAAATTGCAGAAAGGAGCTTTTGACACACAAACGGAGGCTTCAGCTATGTTACCAAACTGCTGGCAAAAATCTCGACATGCACATAAAACAAAAAACCTTTACTTCCTGAAGGAGATCTGCCAAATTCAATCAGCCTGCAAAGCACATAAGTGCTTCAAAGGACAAAAAAAAAAAACCCTAGAGTTTAAATTGTGCATCTGATTAAAAAATACCAGAAACAAAAATATTTCTCAGGCTAGTCCTCTGGAAAATAGGTCCACATTTAAAGTGCAGCCTCAAGTAAACTTAACGTCGCCTTCCTCTTTTCCGTAATTTAGCTGCGATGGCTTACGAAGGTGCCGTGCTGCTCCATTCCGAACTGGCTCGGAAGAGTGAGGCCGGCAACAACCACGAGGAGGAGGAGAGACGTCGCCGTTCACAGGGATGGGGGCTTGTCCGCATGGGCTGCGCCTGCTCCAGAGGTTGCTGAGCTGCATCTCCCACCAGCACCGTCATCCGGAGGGCTGCAGGTTCCCATCTCCCCGGGAGGCTTTTCGTCCCCAAAGAGTTCCGTGTTTGGAAACCTTTGGTAACGGTGGCGCTCTCCGTGAGGCGCAGCCACCAGACTCTGGCCCCGCGTGAGCGGCCCTGCTGCTCCCTCAGCTGAAGCACGGACCAAGATGGAGAGGTGGCCTGATCCTTGCAGTCGGAAAAGCAGCGGCTCGCCGCCTCTGAAGCACTCGTCTTGCAACGTTCACGCCCTGAGTGGCTCCCTCCATCGGCGAGGCCTCCTGGGGTTAGTTTGTCTTCACTTTCCTGGAACTCCTCGTGCCCGACGCACTTGCGCAATGAGGCATGGGCCTTTGAGAAGGCGCATGAAGGAAGCACGGCAGACCCACAGGTCTCGGGTCTCGTGGGCAGCATGCAGCAATGATTAGAGAATGTCTTGCTTATTGTCAAGTCCCCTTTTATGTAAAATGAGTCGTATAACGCTCACCCGGGAAGGACAGCGGAAGCGCTCTGCGATAGAAAATAATCTGCGATTATTTTAACAAAATACAAGGCACGACAGACCATCAAAATGCACACGATATGGCTCAAAGACATTTCAAGCGATGCATATTCTTTTGCTATAGGTCAGCCGAACGCAGAACGTAGCACAGTGGTGGTTTCAGACATTATGACCAGTTTGTTAACAAGAGCAAAATGATCCGGATTCACACATCACCCCTAGCCATGACTTACAAAACAATGAGTGTTTATGAGCTAAAACCACAATAGGGCGGTGGCGCTCCTGGACTTACCAGGTTTGCAACCATGTGCCACAGCTTGCACGAAAAGGGATGTACTCTTCCAGCATTAGCCACAATAGCATGTTAATGTGCATTGACACATTTCGATTATCTAGCATTCAGCATTTACGAGCTCATCTCCGATCGTGGGGGCTTGAACACCACAACGTGGTCCACACACCACAGTGTTCAGATTCCCACAGTGGGAGCTAAGCCAAAATGAAACACGTGGCGTTACTTCAGCACAATGTCTAATGTCTTTATTTTCCACTTAGTGAAGGGCATGGCGCTTCACCAGAACTCCTTTAATCATAATCACGCAGTAAAAAGCAAATCCTGTGTTTTTGCAAAAGAGCATTGGACTCGTTAATACCGTATCCTGTTCTGGAAAGAAGCCGTTCCTGTTCCAATTAATTTCCTGATTTTCCCCCCCTTTGTTCAAGAACTGTTGAGCTAAGGAATAAATGAGTAGCTGAATAAAAGATCACATCGTGACTCACAGAGGAGTTTCTGACATTAAGTGATTCCCCCCCCCAAGTTTGTTTAAATAATGGACCTGTTCTTTGTGAACGCAGGAAAGGACCACGAGGAGAATTTACCAAACTGGGCTGAATCTCAAGATTACAAGGAGGGCTTCTCTTTTTGGGGGAGAAACCCAACGGCCTGAACCTTTTTTTATAAGTTGGTCTTCAAGAATCGTGCAGTTGCCAAAATATTTCCCTGATGTCAGACCAGCATGAAAATGGAGAAAGTCTTCACACAGCAGGAAACACTTTCGATAACACAGACATTACAGCCACGGTCCCACAGAATCACATTTTCCAAGAACACCCATGCTTAGGAGCCCACTTCTGCTGCTGGCGGAAAGCAGAGGAAATCCATGCTAATTCCACCAGGGAGCGAGTCTGAATATCTCTGCTTATTAAAGCGCTTATCTGAGCCTTACATCGCTCTGGCTGTGCAAGTTTATTCAATTCTTCCGTGACAACCCCTGGATCCTTGCATGAGTCTGGAGGGGTATTTCCAAAACGAGCAAGAAATAAACCTGGACGAATTTGAGGCGGCAGATTTTCACCGAGTTGTGACTCAATGAAGAATTGACTAAACTGAGCTGAGGGTGTGTATGTTGGGTGCAACAGCCCATGCTTTCAGCAGAGGTTGAAATTGTAGTTGAAACTGAAGTTGCAGCGTCATAAGCAGTGATTTGCCTGGGATTAAAAAAAAATCCTGTCGCAGGCACTCTTCAACTTCTTGACTTCAGCTGGGATTAGACTTAGGGATGCACTAGTCTATTAATTCACAGAACTTTGAGGTTAAGCCCATCAGATGTCAGTTACGATAAATGTAGCAATACAGCCAGCACTCGTTTCTTAGTGCTCGATGCGTTCTTCTCTTTTTTAGGATAAGACAATCTTCTCATTGCCTTCGGTAGATTCGAGGTAATCTCCTAGCATGAGATGAGAGTGAGACGCAGCCTCTTCAGAGATGTTGTCCCTTGCCACTTCTGTGATGAGACCCAGAACTTCTGTGATGAACACAAGTGGGAAGTAACTTAGATGGATCCACCATGGAGGCAACTCTCTTGTAAGAAAAGCAGGAAAATACTCCATCTTTCAGCTGCTAAGCGACAGTGCATGCCATCTTTTCACCAGCTCCTTGGGTTTTCCGATCATCTCATTCCAATGTTCAAGTTCTTTCCCCCGGGTGTACATGAAGGGCCCAACCATCACACAGCCCAGTGAGGAGGTTTCTAAACGAGGTCATAAAAATCATGAGAAATAATGATCAGCATCAGTTTTGTATCTACAAGAGTAGTTTGTACGTTCTTAGGTGGTCACAATTTCTAATCGGTTTTCCCCAATTTGGTACTTTTCAGATGGGTTGAGCATACAACTGGGTTGAGTCCCAGCCCATCTAGGTGAAGGCTGTTGTTTGTTCATAAATTGCAGGGCCATGGAATACACATTTAATAGTTGTTCTTCCAAAGCCAGTATTGATAATACCAATTTTACTTCAGAACATTGCTTCTGACATTAGTGCTATCCTTCCTCTTGAAAAATGAAAACTTAAGGAAGGTCCTCAGGACTCCTGAAACTAACATCATAGGCTGCTTACCATCTCCTTGGAAAACAGATAAGCTCAGACTGGTTGCATCGAGGTCCAACTGGTCAACCCTGAAGCTAAAGGTCTCATTGTATAACGGGTTGGAAGATCCAATGATTGCAGTGGTCCTTTTGCTTTTGATGAACTGATTATGGTTCATTAGTGACACTCTGACAAACACACCTGGGGCAAAAGGATGAAGTCGGAAAACAAGACTCACATGAAACCTACAAAGATGATGCGTTGGAAGGTTACAGTTCAAACTATAATTTTAGTTAATTTAATGGGCTGCATCTGCAACAAAAATCTCCAAATTTTCAGGCAACCAGTAGTATGGATTAGGAGAAGTTTGATCTCATTGGAAAATGTACATGGAGATGTCTAAAACAAAATTTGGCCATCATATGCTGTTTTTACATCTGATGGAAACTTCTTGAAGCTTATGATAAATGTGAATGATTCAAGCTTGGATGATTTGACTCTGATCCCTTATCAGAAAGTTAAAACATGTAGTTTTGATATCAGTTGCCTTTCAATTCTATCCTATATAATTTAAATTCAACCAGCCACTGTGAGTGTGATCTATTCTCACCTCAGGTATACAAGGACAAGAATGCACAATTTTTCCATCCCCCCCAAAAAAAAACCTATAGGAACATGATAGAAATGTATCTGGAGCTTAAATGGCTGGCTTTTATTATTTTGGCAACTTGGGGGTGGAGTCCCTGCAAATTAGATGTGTTAAACCTTCTAGAGACCATATGCTGACTGTAAGAGAAAACAAACACCTGAAAATATGGCAGTCAAAAGCAGTGATTTATGACCCACAAAATTCCAGCCATGTGACCTTGGAGAAGTTCTCTGAGGGCCATATAAGTGGATAGGTGTGTGTGTAGGGGTCACCTACAGCTGAGTTATTTTGTTCACAGAAGAAGCACATAGATGCCAAGATAGGGGAAATGAGTGCAGATCCCACCTCCTACGTGGTTGATCAATGTCAAAGTCAAGATGGTGGCACAATGACATGATCGATGTGCTGCATGTTTTTATCTGCAACGCCCATAAAAGTAGATAGAACGTTGATTTCATCACTATTTGACTTTTCTGACTGCATCCCATTCTCTGTAATGCCTCAGTATATCATATACCACGGAAAAAAGAGAAACGGGTGTGTAAAATGTGAATGATTAATAGTGCCCTCATAAATCACTGTTTCTCAGCTTTTTAGTAGACTGGAGTATTGTAGGTAACTACAACTGATAAATAGTAGATGTCAAATATTGCAGAGTAAGATTATGAGAGGTTAAATACAGATTGAACATTAAACAAATATTGAAATCTTTTAAGAATGTGTAGAGGACATTTGCCACTGACATTGAGTCCCAAATAAAATCTTTGGGAATAGAATTTCTTGATACTGACTTTAAGCAGTTTTTAAAACAGAGGGATTTTGGGCTAAAATTAAAGTCATCACTTTAGTGTAGGTCACTGCAAACTACTGAATGAACACTGGACAGCAGCAAAGAGACACAAGAAATCCATCTCAGTCCCGCCATCTAGTGGTCTGGGTTTCTGCAACCCGGGAAGGGGAGCAATTTAGACCCAAACTTGAGATACGGAAAACATATTCAAATGTTTAATTTGACGTTTGCCTCTTTTTCTCACATGGTTAAAGAACGAAGCTGCCAGATTAGTCCATTTTTGACCTTCCAGCTGAAGGTCAGAGGTTGTCATCAGCTGGCTCATTATTCAGAACACAGTTGTGAGCAGGAGAAAATTATTCCTACAAACTAGAGCTGGCTGGAGAAAAGAAACAGATCAAAACTACTGTAGGTTTCTCCCCATACTGACCCTCAGCATTTCTTTCATTCTGGAGCTTCAAACCTCGCGCTCTCAGCACCACCACCGTGAGACGGGCCAAGTAGTCATTGTAGCTGAGGGAGAACTGGAGGTCGCCATGTTCAGAAGGTGGCTTGGGGAAAGCAGAAGAAGACATGGGTCAAATGTCTTGAACACACATTACGTCTTCCACTCCTTGACCTGTTGTTACTCCAAATCATGGGAAGGCTGGACTAGAAATGTTGTAGCTGATGAGGCAGTAATTAACTGTACTTCTTCTCCCTCATTAAACTGAGTCCTTTTCTACCCCAGATGTTGCAGAGAGTAGGGGGGAATTCAGTGGTCAACACTGTGGTGAACGAGGAGAACACTGTTCAGCTTGAAATGGGAAAGGTTATTCTGCATCAGCAAAGTCTGGTTGCTTTCCTCAGCAAATTTCCTCTATGGAGCAGAGGGAAGAGGGCAAGGTAAGATCAGGAAGATTTTTTTAGCTCATCCCATCTGATGCTGGTTCTGCTCACACATAATGCTAAGCCAGGATTTCTTGAAGAACCCATAAAGGTTTAGTCTGAACGTAGGTCAGAGATACCTTGATTGAGATTTCAAGGCTTAATTTTATCCCCATTTCCCTTATTTATATTCCCAGATGTCTCCATTATTGCTAAAAATATGTGGCCCAAATTCTCACCATATTGAGACAGGACATACTTGATGCTTGTAGCTCCCAGCATAGACTTAATATAATTTAGAAAGCTTCAAAGTGTTCCACCAAATCAAAGGGAAACACAACCAATTTTCGTCACGACTGCCCCAGTCTCTGTGACCCCAGAGTTCCCCCAAAACATAAAATGACACTAAAAGTTTCCCAGTACACACAAACGAGCAATTTCACAGACCACACTCTGAAAAACAGTCACACCGGATGTTAGATAACGTGTGAATTCTAGCCAACACAGAGAGTATGTCAGGATCTGTCAAATTCACTGCTCACAAAATAGTTCTCAAAAAACCAAACCGAACCATGTTGTTATTTATTACCCGATGAACTTGGTGTTTTATTCATCGCTTACCTCCAAATTATCAGGTTCCAAATCTCTCCAGACAACAACCTTCCCATCTTCAGCTAAGGTTTCATTTTTCAGGGGGAAGATAACTTGGCCCAGGAGAATGTGCTTCTTCTGCTTGTCAACGTGGTAGACGCAGAATTTCAGTGTCCTCTGAAATAAAGCACTGCTCGAAATCTAGAGGGCAGAAGAAGCAGCAGCTGGGCTGAATTTGACCACAGCTCTGACCATGAAGCAGACCGAGATACTCCGGAACACCCAGGTCAGGGCAGATGGCTCAGAACTCTTCCGGTTTAATTCTGGGGATCTATAAAGCTCCAGTACTGGTCAGTTTCTCCACAGGGGACCTTTTCGTGGTTTCATGAAAGGAGTGAAACGGTCTGTCCTCAAATGAGAATGGTCTGTCAGGTGGACCACTGTGGGTCACTCCAGACTCAGCATTTGGGGTGATAAGGTCTTGGGATTGTTTGAGGGTCGTTGGGACTGGCTGGCTGCAAGCCTGACCTTCACAGCTGGCCAGCTTACGGGTGAGACAGGGAAGACACGGTTCACATGTTCACGAGGGACAGGCGCTCTATCCTGCGCATGGAGAGGGGCTCCATCCCATTCCCTCCGGTCAGATGGGTCTGTCTCCCTAGAGGAGCTGAGCAGGACAAAAAGGAGCAGGAACTTCTAGCCTCGCTCCGATAAACAGCATGGCCAGGAACCAATGCGACCAGAATGATTTCTGTGTTAACATTTTGACGGAAAGACCCCTTTCGCTCTCACACAGCCAAGTCAGGGAACGGAGCCCCACAGTATCAGAGGTGGCAACGAGAACAACGAAACCACTAAGCCACGACAAGAGGCAGAGCCAGGGCGAGAGGACTCCTAGGAAGGGAAGTCTGACACCACCAATCCTCTCCCTGACAAGCTCAGCTTTATAAATTATCTGTATGCAGCCACGTAACCTCACCCTGACTTCTACAAAATGCGTCACCTTCATCTTCTCATCAAGTCCTGGGTCTGAAAAAACTCTTTTTCAAAATTTAGGGGGGAAAATCGTACTTTTACCAGTTTGTTTTTTCCCTACAACTTTGTTTTTTTTTTTGAATCTGAGCTCTGAATGAGATTTAACTCTTTCTGAGTCAGGTGGAACTTCCTAAACTAGATCGAGCTTCTCAAAGAAAGGACAAGAAGCCTTCAGCTGCAGATGCTTTACCGTCCAAGCGTGGTTCGATATGCAAGGAATTTGACTCCGGTACGGCAGCTCTCAGCATACTTGCAAGACAACCGTAAATGAAATAACAACATAACAATAAATGAAGCTAGACGTTCAGCAGTGACGTGCGCATCCAACGCATGCAGCCAATAGGAAGGGAACCTAGTAAAGTGTAGAATTAGAACCACGATCTGTGGACAGGCATGTATGCACCTTAGACAGAACCTCCGAGTTAATTTCACATAGCGTGGTCAAGTGTTGAGCTGACTGATGGCCCCGGGGGAAAATGTCCCTGTGTCTGGTTGTTCTGGTGCGCAATACCCGCTAGCGCCATCGATTGTCCCCTCAACACCCCCCCCACAAGAAACTTCTCATTAAAAATGAAGGTCCACCAAGCAAGAGGAGATACTTTCAAGCGGTCAGCTTTCCAAAGCTGGGATCGAGGCCATCCTCAACATTGCTTACCTGGAAGACAAAATCTTCATCAAACTGAGGATTGAGATTTTTTCGTTTTGTTTTCGATTGCAAGTAACGTCTCTCATCAGGTAGCAGGTAGATCTTCACCAAGGGGTTGCAGGAACTGGAGGGAGGGTGCAGCTTCCGGGCTTTAATCAGGGACACCAGGAGCCTTTCTGACTCTTTCTCATATTCCACGGAGAACCAAAGCCGACCAATATTTCCCTCTGGGAAGTCCGTCTCGCTCTTGTCTTCAGGAAATCGGTAGAGATCCGGATTGATCGTCCCTACAAGGTATGCTCCAGCTTCAGGAGAGAAAGGAAACATCCAACCTCGCTGAGTCCAAAACATGAGACAGGCAAAGCACAGTTAAAACCTGATTGTTTCTGCAGCACTCACTGTGGATCGTCCACACATTTCACTTGACGGCGACGCAGTAATTTGAATCTGCATCAAAGCTCCAAGGTAGAGCCCGAATGTTACTTCGCATCGCCTCTTAAATGAAATTAGTGGACTCAGTTCATAAATCAGTAGGAGATAATCAGAGAATCTAAAATGAAAATTGTACTTTATTTAAATATTACAGTCGTCCAATGGATTCTTAATTCTTCAATTAAAAGCAGCCGCATCTCACGACATGCCAAACACACTGTGTTTGTCACATAGAATCCCAGCCAACTGCAATGCGTTATCTGACCTCTTTTCATTATTTAAACGTCAAATTTAAATAATTTGATGACCACAATCTCACTTAAAACTGCACAGTGGTGCCCTTGTGACCAGAAAAGTAATTGAAAAAATCTTGGGATTGGGCTGACAACATTCAAGCACCCTCTGTACACTTCCTATGTCGGTTCCAGTGTTTTATAAATTTATATGATATTTATGTATTGTACTGGTCAACGACCAAATTAAATATGAAACCAAAACCTAGACTCTTTGCGGACTTCTTTGCAAATAAGGAATAAAAAGGAATGTTTGTGGTGAATAGACATGATAATTTTCGGCTTTTCTGGCACAGGTTTTTCTGGGGAAATCCGGTGACTTTTTTCTGCACAGATATTTTACACTAGCAGTATAAGTTCAGACACGTAGGCTTCAAGATCTGCCGGGTTACAAATTTTGCAGCAGTGCAATTTACTGTATTTAAATGTAAATGAGGGAATTTAAGAGAACGAGACAATTGCACGCTCTTCCCCAGTCCCTTCATCGAGACGTTGCCTTAAACTTTCTGCTGTGTGCTTGGCGATCTCACCAGGACACGTGCACCCTCTAAACGAGGACGTGACCGTGTCCCAAAAGTCTCTTCTGCGCCATGAGTGCTTAGGCTCCATGGAGTAGGGGGAAGGCTGCAAAGCCAGCAGTGCCCCCAAGGACATGTCATCTCCTCGCTTGATCAAACCAGCGTGGAAACAGTAGCGTGAAGCTGGAGCCCAAAGAACTGGGAATCGTAAGGAACTGTCCCTACCAACGGGAAATCGTTCCTCCCACATTACGCCGGGTTTCAAAGCATTTTGAAAAAAGAAACCTCAGGCTCAGTGTGTTTCCTTAATTTCTGCCCAAAGACTACTTCTGTGGGATCACAGAGGTGCGAAGCCAATCCAGGGCTGGGACAAACCCTCACGTATTTTGAGTTACGCCGGAAACAGAAGGAGAGATCTCAAGCCACATCACACCACGGTGCGCCATCGGTTTTTACTCTAATAATCCTCCTCTAATTCTGGCAGGTGCATTTGTTGGCACAGGAAAGCTGTTTCATTTAGACAGGAAGCAGTTTTATTTTATTTCAGCAGCAACGCAACAGCAGCGTTCGTTGAACATAACACTGAAGTGGACTTGTGGGGAGGACCCCGTTCCTGAGGTCTTACCCTCCTAAATCGTGCCAACCTACCTAAAGAATGGAAAGAGGACCGAGGACCGGAATCTGGGGTGACATAAAGGTCATTCTCCTCTTGAACCTGTTCCCCGCTGGGCATGTCGGTCCACCCTTGTCGATGAAACGTGGGCGGAACAATGAAAGGAACACCTTTTGCTCTGCGCAAAGACAAACACAGCGCTGAGTTGCAGTAAGAAAGCAAAGAGGTATCAGGAATTTAAGTTCTCTGCACTGAGTGGGGCGAGGGAGAAATATCTGGAACCCCTCCAACCAAAATGGAAGTGATCCGAGCTTAAACCCTCCCCGCTGAAAGCACAGAAACTTAAAATTGTGCTCGGCATTAATTAGATCGTGTCATTGCTTGCCGGCACTTTTCCAGGACTGCATTTTCCTTTTCTTCTAATAGCTGGACTCGTTTACAGTCAGTGACCAGCAAAGTAGCCGCTACAATTAAACAACAACAAATCTGGAGGCTGGATGGGGGAGAACAGGCTTCACTTGAACCTGGCAAGACTGGGTGGCTTCGGGTGTCCGTCGGTTCTGGAGCCTGGACTTCAACAGCCCCAACGCTGGACGGGGCGGCGCTGCCCCAGACAGACCCTGTGCGCAGCCTGGGGCTTCTCCTGGGCTCGCGGCTCCTGTCCAAAGAGGGCCTTTGCGCAAGATCGTGTCATGTGCCAGTTGTGCCTCTTCCTGGAGCAGGAGTCCCTGTGCTCAGCCACTCCTGCCCTCGTCGTCTCTTTGCTGGATTATTGCAATCTCCTCTACATGGGGCTGCCCTTGAAGAGCATCTGGAGGCTACAGCGGGCCCAGATTGTGGCTGCGTGGAGGACTCGAGGGGCCGAGAAAATGACCCGCGTGACACCTCTATTCCGCCAGCTGCACTACCAGTTTGCTTCCAGATGTGCAATTCAAGGTGTTGGTTTTGGAACCGTCTCTCCCCAGTGGGGATGTCCCCCACCCCGCCAGAAGCAGCAGAAGAGGAGTTTTTACGGGGTCAAGAAGTTTTGACTTGGGGAGTTCTGACGGGGTCAAGAAGAAGAGCCTTTCCTGCTGTGGCCCCACCTGGGGGAGCGTCATGCCCCCGACATGAGGTCTGCGCCCACCCTTGCAGCCTTCCAGAAGGGTCTTAAGACCTGGCCCTGGGGCCCCAATGGGGGTGCACCGTCTTGGAGGTGGCTGGTGGTTTAGCGCCAACCTCCTATCCCCACATGTATGCTCTTGCCCCTCCCCTCTCTGTCTGGCTGGCTTGTGTTGATTGTTAAATGGCTTTAATTGTTTGTTTGTTTTTTCATGATATCTTGTTGCTTTTATGATTTTGCTGTAAGCCGCTGAGAGTCGTATTTGAATGTAACTGAAGGATGGGCAAACAAGCAGCAACCGAAGCCAGCCCACGAAGGCTCAAGAAAACAAGAGCAAGAAGAGCACCGAAACGAGGCCCGACGGACAAACACCAAGTGAAGGCGGGGGATGAAACGGCTCCCTTCGAGCATCGCTCCAAGGCTGGGACACCGCGAGCCCTTTTGGGCCACAGCCGCTGATGAGGACTGAGCAACGGGGCGCACAAGGGGAAATCCCGGCGCAGCCAACGCGCGAAGCCCTTCTGCGCCTCCTGGCCTCGACTCCATCCCAAGAGGGCGGGCAGGCTTTCCAGCTTCCCCCGGCAACCCCGTTTCGATTCGAAGCAGCGCGGCCCAGCGACGAGCACCGTCTGCAGCCGGACGCGCCGAGGCGCCGTTCCCCTCCGGCGGCTGCGGCGGAATTAATCGGTGAACCCAACGGAGCGCCGACGGTTCCTTGAGTCCAGTCACGAGGACGGGCGGCCCGCTGGGCGGCTTCGGTTCCGACGCGCAGCGGGCAAGAGGCTCCAGCGTCCGTTCACGCCGGGGGGGTGCAAAGGGTTCAAACAACGGCTGGGAGGTTTGCGAGGGGAGGCCGGTTGTGGAAACTCTGCCTCGGGGCGACACAAACTCGGGAGATTTTCTCCTGCCCCTCCCTCCTCCTCCACTTTCTTGGACAGCTTCTCTCTCCAATGAGCCGGTAATTAGAAAGAGGAGTTTTCCCAAAAAATCTGTTGAGGTTGTCCCTCTCCCTCTCCCTGAAGGTGGTGCACTTCGAAGGTGTTCAGAGCTGCTTCCTTGTCCAGGCTGTGGTTCCACAGACGGGTCCTGCTCAGTGGACTGGAAAAGGGGAAGCCGTCCGCCGTCCATTGCCTTTTTCGAAGACTGATTTGCTTTTGGGGTCCTTTGCTCAGGGCCTTAAGCGCTTGCGCTTGACGCACTGGTGCCTTCTCTACGTAGAGAAGCACTCTGTTTATTGCTTGTGTGTATCCCTTATTTATTTGCCCTTCATATTTATTACATATATTTATTATATTATATTATATATCCATATTTATTACCCTTCATAAACCACTTGAGGCGGCGAACGCTTTCGACACACCTTCCTCCTCCTCTTTTCCCACAACAGCAACCCCGTGAGTGGGCTGGGCTGAGAGAGGAGGACTTGCCCAAGGTCACCCCGCCGGCTTTCATGGCCGAGGCAGGACCGGAGCTCGTGACCTCTTCACCACGAGGCCAGACTGGCGAGAATGAAGGGCGAGGGTCTCCCGCCCAGTGCTCAGGAAGGGCTTCCCAGGGTTGGGTTTCTCTCCCCAAAGCCTGACGAGCTGAGGCTTGCCTGGGCTCACATTCCTGGCAAAGGAAGGCACTCCTCCCAGGGAGGAGGATGGTGCAGAGAGCCTCACTGGCCAGCGGAAAGAACTTTTGTACCTGGCGTTTTGAGGAGTAGCCGAGGTCGCCCAAGCAACGTCTGCCTCTTGCAAAGCCGGGACGACGGGGCCCGTCAGCTCTTCGTAAGAGGCCTTGCGACACTTGCTCCTCCAAAAGAGATAGGCCGCTATCCCCAGAAGGACGAGGAGGAGGAGCCCGGCCACCACTCCACCAGCCACAGCAACGGCCTGTTCTGGGCACACAAAGACACGGGAAAAAGTGAGGACCTCCGCTTCCCGAAGTGAGACCGGGCTGCCCTGCCCTGGCGGACGCTTGCTTCCCGCTCCAGTTTCGCTCCCACCACTTCCCTTAAAACACTTCGTCCTCCCCGTCCAGACCACAGCCCTCTCCGGGGGCAAACGGATATCTTCACTCGCCGCCTTCTGATCGGTTAGAAAAGTCCATCTCCTCTCTGCCCGACAGCGAAAAGGGCAAATCAGTAGAACTGTGCCTCACTGGCTAAAAGCAGAGAAGCCACGGTCATAATCTCCAGCTGCCCTAAGAACTAAAGAGTGCCCAATGGGGTTCCTTGCGCCCTACTTCCTCCTCTCTCAAGAAGGGGCCAGATGCATCCCTTCTGCAAATAAGGGAGATCCCCTGGGGGTTTCAGGGTCAGGGGAGAATCATGTGGCTCCTTAGCCTGGTCATGCAGGATATTCCAAATGTTCATGTCCTGGAAGAGAAGTTCACCTTACCGGGACCGAGAGAGAAATACAGCTAGTCTTCTTTTTGTGACCACCATTGGGTCACTGGCAACTTGGTCATTAAACAAATGGACCCTAAGCCTAATACTTGGTCTTCCTTCAACAGGATGAATGGTAGTCATTGATGACAAAGTAACTTCCTCTTCCCTTCCTGAGGGATTCCAGTCTGATGAAGAACAAAGCCTTACCAACTTTTTCCAACTGGCACACACATACATACCTGCACCCCTTATTGATTGGAGCGGGACGCTCTTATTAATCTAAAAAAATATATTTCCCCTTTTCTTTCACAAAAGAAACTGGGCAGCAAACTGTTTCCTACACTTTGAGATGAAGGATTAACTGGGAAGCCCAGAAATTGCAATCAAAGCTGGGCAGGTGAGACTCGGGTCCAAAGGATATGTATGTTTCCTGATACAAACAGAGCGTTGCTCCCTAGCCCTACTACAGGAGTGCCTGCGCCATAAAAGGCAGAACTGAACTGGACTGAAGCTGGTTGGGCGCCACTGGATGATGGGCTAGGAAAAAAGATGATGCTTCGCAAGGTTGAGTGAAGAAGGGAGGAGGCAACAGATAAGATGGGTAGATGGGATCCAGCGTGCAAACGGCACATTCCTGGAAGGGTCTCAGATTATTATTGAAGAGAGGTTACGATGGGGAGCATTTCTCTACAGTACCCCCAGCAACTGGACCCAACTCAGTGAGACCTCACTCACTCATACGTAGCATCCCAAGCGCTGCTTGAGTATATAGTATACCTACTTTTTCCATGATACAGCTGCAGCGTGCAAAGAACAGAGCAAGAGTGCTCATGGGGAGATCTCAGCCACAGCCTTCTCTGCAGTCTCATCCGTGGCAAATTCATGTGGAAGTTGGAGGACTCTCTAGCCCACAAACACAGTACTCTCCGGTCACCCCTGCTTTTCTCTCCCACTCCCCTAAAACAGTTGGACACCGTGTGTTCAGTGCTCCCCACTGCAAAATTCAGGAAACAAATTGAGACGATTCCAAGCTCCTCAGGGTTCATTTCCAGCTGTTCAATAAGAGAGTACAACAACAACAAAGTGAAGTTCAGCCACCACCCGACCCCTGGAGCTGCCACAGAAGGCATCGGCCCCTCTTTAAACAGAAAAGGCAAGGAAGTACAGCGTTGCCACCCTCCGTCCAAGCTTATGTCATGAAACCATCTAGTCGTTACGACTGCACGTAAATGCGTTGGAAAGTTTTTTGATGAGGTTCTTTTGCCCCCAAAGCAGCTAGTCTGAGTAGAAGAGCGAGGAGATTGAATCATGCAAACATCTCCCAGGGGCTGTGTTTCGAAGGCCGCCAGAGGCTTCTCAGGGTTTTTGGCCTGCCTGCAGTTCCAGGAGAGACAGCAGGATGAAACTGTCAGCCCTCATCCAGCCTTTTCCTCCTTGGCTTCGGCGTCTCGAACCACAAGGAGTCAACAGGAGGAGGTATCAGCAAGCCATCAACTTAAACCACGCATCACCTTACAGCTATTAACAACATCTTGCCTCTTGGAAAGACACAGTGCAGTAGTTGATTTATGGTGGCAGCTTGGTATGTCACAGATGGAGTTCCTCCCTTCCGCCGTTAGTAAATTTCTTTCCCAAGTAGCTCTTTAATGGGCACTGGGGGTACCTACATCAGAAATATGCACCTATTTCATCTCAGCGTCGCTTTGGCTGGATGGAGAGAAACTATGAACACTAGTACATTCCTGCCTCTGATTGTGGATTGTAGGTGCGATGCTCCAGGGAGTTTAAATGGATGAAAATGCTGGTGGCTACAATTACCTGGACTGGAAAGGCCAACTGTCACCTTCTGTGAAAGTTCAGCTGTAATATTTTAAAATTGGCCTCTGGGCATGAACATGGATGCATGCAGATTACCGTGTATGCTGATTTATGTCTGAAGGCTCAGGCCTGAATTTTTTAAAATATACGGCAGTGATCCTGTGTTGCTAATCTGAAAACGTCAAAACAGCAAATGAGCAACAGGCTGGATAAGGCCAGAATACACTCATTTTTACAGTCCTTGGATTCCTCCCCAGCCACATGACTAGACTTTAAATGAGAGAACTGCAAATAACTTTTTCTTTCTCTGGCAGTGAATGCGTAAAATAAGATATAAAATAAGGTAGCTGAAAGTGCATTTTTAAGAATTCAGTTATGAGCCAGGTTTTGAAAGAGGTGCTTCCAGGGTATATATAATGTTTCTCATTAGCTGAACAGCAGAACATCGTCTTAGCATTTACATCTGTGAAAGATAGATGATGGCAAAGAAAAGTTTGGTGACCTTATCGGTGGGACGTAAGGGTGCCCCCTCTCCACCTCTGGAATATTTGTCATGTAGGACAACAGAACGTCTCCGTTCTCCCTACAGAACGTCTCCAGGCTCCCAAGAGAGGGAGAAGAACTCCTACAGATAGGAAGGGATACTCATCTTCCTCACTTTACAAAGTCTTGGAGAGTAGAGGTCTTAGGTGTGAATACGCCTCTGCATAGTCTCCAACATCCCTTTCAAAAATATGTCAAAAGAAAAATGTATCCTCTCTGTCGGGGTGAAAACCTTTCTTGGACTACCTGGAATTCTCTCTCTGATCAGACCTCAACTCTCCTCAACAGGTGACTGAGATCTTGTTTTCCCAGGATTTACTTTCTTTGCCTTTCCTGTTAGATCAAGGCGACAGCCAGATTTGGGGAACTCTGACAAAAGCTCCTTCAACCTGTAAAGAATTTAATATCAGTTCAGACGTGAGAATACAAGGAGCTGGATACCCTAGCAACGTGAGGGATACAACTTGTAAGAAACAGAGTATTGGAAATGAAACTTGCTACACAGTTGTCAATCGCCATGGTTGCCTTTACATTCCTAAGAAAGTGCCCAAAAACAAAAAAAAAGATGAAAATTAAGTGCCTGAATCCAAAATACAGACCTGTGTTTTTGAAACTCAGATTGAGGAAGACCCTCCTGGTCTGGTCTGGGGTGGACCTATTTCTGCAGATGGTTCAGACAAGACAACCAGGGACACATAGTGAAGGAGGACAGCACCAGTTGCATCTACTCAAAATTCCCAGTTTCGCAAATCGACAGCTAGTATCTCAAACTCACTCCATACACTGTCTGCGGGGCCCGGCTGGGCAGAACTATTGGCTAGATCGAGACAAATAAGACAGCTCTTCCCACCTTCTAAGCCACCTTGCCTGAATCGGAGACACGTTCAAGGTTAGGGATGCCACTAAAGTAAAGTCAACCCTTCAGCCTCAACTCCCAAGGTGGAGCACATGGATGTTCCTTACCAGACATGACTCCTAGCAGATGGAAACAGCGTGGTTTGCAGGATCTTACTCGGCCACACCGCTCACAGCCTCGGTGCCGACTCTCCCACGCCTTGCCTCTGCGGTTGCTCTGTCCTGCCCTCCTCTGGGCCGATGCATCTGAGGGGCTGGCGGGGCAGCCGCAGCTAGATCGGGCTTCTCCTCAGCTGCAGTTCTCCCCAGCCTCCTCCAGATCCGTGAGACCCGTGAATAGAGAGGCAAGGAGCTCCGCTCTGTCCTTCTTTGCCTGCCTTCTGCTGCTGAATGAGCAGCTCCTCCTCCTGGTCACCAACCAGCTCCTTAATATGCCAGGGCTGCAGAGAAGCTGCCAGTCAAGGAGAAGGAAGGGGCCCCAGCTGGGCAGGAGCCACCTCTTCCTTCCTGAAAAGAGAGGGGTTTGCTCCTCGCGCTGGAATATCCTTGCAAGGTCTGTGATGGAGGACTGCTCCATAGCAGAGGACTGGAGCAGATTTGCACGGGATGTTTCTTATTCTGACCGCTCGTCTCGTCCACGTTCTGTTCTTCCTAAGCAATTAAAAAATAAAGGAGGAGGGAGGGGAAGGGGAAGAGTGACACTGCGGAGGAGCTAGCCCCATCCCTGGAAGCCCAGGTGAGCTCCAGCGAAGAGCGGCTGGTGGGCACGGCCAGCTTCCGAATGTCTCGGAGCAATGCTTGGTCCGTGGAACTGAAAGGGGCGTCGGGGGAAGGTAGAAAGGGAACTGGCCCCCGCTCCCGACCCATTCTGGAACGCTGGGCCTGAGCAGAAATGCATTTTGACGTTCCTCTGGATCGCCCATTCCTCCCCCTCCTCTTCAAGGGGAAGATCAAACATTTTGCACGACACCCACCACTTGCTGGCTTTGGAACCTGCCTGGCCGGACACACTCCACGCACTCTTCCTCCTATCCGTCAGCCGCTGGCGGCATCAGGCCTTCGGAGAAGTTTCACTGAAAATATTCCGTAAACGGATGGCCTCAAAGCGGGGAGGCCGCTTACACATACGCGACAGCCTAACTTGACAGCAGTGCAGCCCTCTGCTTTGGGCGCAGGGGGACAGAAGGAGCAGCCAGAAAAGCAAACAGGTCGCGGAGCCGATCAGCCACGTGGGTGAGAAGTCAAGGCACGAACGACCAGGCTCAAATTATCGTCCTTTGGATATTATTTGCATATTCAAAGGTCTCGATTTCTGGAGAAGGCCATAGTGCTGAGCAAAGCGAAAGGAAGGAGGAGAAAAGGGTGACCAGCAGCAGGATGACCGGGGGTGGTGGTGGTGGACTTCGATTAAGCAGCAGTGGGTGCGCCTCTGGAAGATCTGGAAGACCAGGCTCTTCCTTCCTTCCTTCCTTCCTTCCTTCCAACGTTAGAAAGCAAACAAGACTAAAACTTGGGGAGCTGGGCCAAGGTGGCCATTGTGGCATTCCTCCTCCTTTGTATGATTATGAGGCCAGCCACTGCCCGTGGTGGTGGTGGCCCACGTGGCTAGGAGGCAGGGAGGTCCAGAGTCCCCCCAACCGAGGCCACAAGTGCTACGGCTTCCTGTTGGAAAGTGTGGCTGTCTGTTGCTGTTGCCCCGTCCGCAGGGATGTGCAAGACCCGGCCAGGGAAGATGCCCGCGGTGCCAGTTCCTTCAGCCCCACCTTGGGGCTCTCCTCGATGTGGGGGAGCCAACACTCTCCCGGGCTCTGCTTTACTCCCAAAGCGTTTCGCTGCTCCAGGCATGGGTGCCCCCCCCCCCGCATTCGCTGCCCTTTTACTCTGCCCCAAATCGGCGGCCTGGAGATGTTCACTGTGCATCTCTGCAGCTGTTAACGGCCCTTTTTCCTTTTCTCCCTCTCTCCTCCCCTTGTTTTTCTAATCTGATGAAGCACACAGGATTATCTCAGTCCCTTGTGGCCAGTCTCCATTTTGTTCTCTCGCTTCGGGGTGAGGGGAGTGGGGCGGGGAAGCATGAAGAAGGGTCTGGGGTCTTCCCTGTCACAGTCAAGGTGAAGGCCGTGTCCTCTTCTCTGATGGTGTTTGGTTTCTTCCTCTGCTTCATCCCCCAAAGAGAGGACCCCATGGGAGGCTGAGAACTCTCCGATGCCGTTCGGGTTTTCTGCTTGACTCCTGAGCATCTTTTTAGAAATCTCCTCCTGAAATCGGGGCGTGAAACCTCAAGGTGTGGAAGGAAGGTAAGGGTCACAGAGTGTCTTTCTTTTCCCTCTGCTTTTGACCAAAATCTTATTTTAGATGCTTGTCTTTGGGCAAATAACAAAGATAATTATCTGAAGATTAGAAGGATGGAGGCAGACTGAGGAGGGGAAGAGGCAGGAAACCTGGTAAAACATTACTGGAGCTATAAGGAAGGAAGGAAGGAAGGAAGGAAGGAAAGAAAGGAGGGAGGGAGGCTCTGAAAGAAACCCAGTCAGTGCCAAGGAAGTACACTGGAGTCCTCATTCTGAAAGCGAACTTCATTTTCTTTTGACTCGTGTGATTTTTCCCTGCTTCCCTGTGGAGAATTTGCTCAGGGCATCTTATGGCAGCGCACGCGCGCACCCGGCCCTTCAACTTCTGATAAAAGCGGGGCTAGACGGTCATCTGAAGGGGAGGCAGAGGTCCGTCGTGCAGGCTTCCCCTCCCCTCCCCTCCCCTCTGTTTGCCCAGAAGGGGAGCTTACGATGGGAAACAGCTTCCGGACAGGGCCGCGGGCGCGGCTGAGGTCCGCGCGCCCCGCGTCGACCTGCGACTTTCCCGTCGCTGCTGCGGGTGTTTCAGGGCCGGATCTGTGCTCCGCATCGAAAGCCGGTTCCGCTACTGCGGCTGTCGCTGTCGCTGTCGCGAACCTCCTTCGCCGTCGCCGTGAAAACCGGCGCGCGTCAGGTGTGCGCGGGAGGTGCGAGCCTAAAAGGGGGCAGCCTGAAGGAGCGCTGGCGGATGCGAAAAGCCGCGGGAGTCCCCGGCCGTACTGACGGGCGCGCCTTCCAGCCATTTCCTCCTCGCTCCTCCGCGAAGGAAAACGACCGAGAAGCGCGCGTTCCTCGATCGACGCTTGCAGCCCCTTTCTTTTTGCTCGGGGGTGGCACCGAGTCGGGATTTGGAGAGAGGGCATCTGAGGGGGCTGGACGGAGGAAGAAAACAGATGCCGAAAGGGATTAAAATGATGATAGCGCTGCAATTAAAAACCACAGGATTATTCCCGTAGAAAAGCCTAGCTCGGGACTGGGGGAAATGAAATCTCCGGCCATCTGCGCAAAATGAAATCAAGAAAGGAGCAGAGCCCGTCGCGTCCTGAAGGCTGGGGAAACCCTTCATCAGCTTCAGCAACGTACAAGAGACGATTCCGAAGGCCGAACGCAGGGAGCTTCTCCGCCGGCCGTGCGGTGGCAGAGCTGGAGCTTTCCAGGAGGTTCAAAAATTAAGGAGGGTGAGAGCAGGAACCTGGAGCATCCAGCAGCAGACACATTCCGGACTGCCCCTTCGTTTTGCTGGAGGAGACCAGTCCCTCCTCTTCACCCGACCCCCCTGAGGGTATCAAAGACGTCTGCACACACAGTACCTGGGCCGGGAACTGGCTGTTGTTTTGCAGATTTTCAGAAATCAGAAATAATCTTCAGGAAGATTAAAGAGACGGTATCGGCATTTCTCGCAAAAGGATATTTTTATTTGTGTATGTGCTCTTCGGAGTTTCTTTCTTGTTTTAATTCCATGACTTTTTTTTTTTTGTGTGGTAACTCGTATTCCAGAAGAGCCTGGATTAAAAAGAGGACATGTCTCTTGGATTTCACCTGATGCAGGTGAAGGATTTCTGGATTTCACCTGAGGCAGACAAATATAACAGTTAAACTTTAAGAAATTAATGGTATGCAGACTAGAGGGAGGGAGGAAAGAAGGGAAGGAAGGAAGGAAGGAAGGAAGGAGACAGAGGAGGGAGGGAGATCAAGGAAGTAAGGGAGATCTAGGAAGGGAGACAGAAAAAGAAGGAAGGGAGGGAGGAAGGAGAAATGAAATGAAATCCAGGAAAACAGTAATGGCAAACCACAGTGTGACCAAGAAAACAGCATGGATATGTCCATTGAAATAATTCAATTTGAGCAACACTCCAGTTCACTGTTGCAATTACCTAATAGGAATCGTAGCTATTCCACCTTTTATAGACCTCCGTTTCTGGCCCTTTGCAAAAAATGCTGTCTTCTCTGAATACAGTAGATGTTTAATGTCATGCTGGGGTTTATAAGATATTGATGAAGTTTGATTATGTTGGTTCTTAGAGACCACGTAGGTGGATGTTCTTCAGGATACGTATTTTTTAAAAAATAAGGTCGACTTATTTCTTCATAAACATACAAATAAAGGGAAGGCTATAATCAGAATGAAGTTACTATCCAAAATGGAAAACAAAACTGGCCGTCCTTTATTTAGAAGTTTGAACTGCAGATAGTCCTTGGTTAGCAGATATTTCTTCAAAGACCGTTCAAAGTTACAAGGGTGTTGAACAAGGCGGCTTACAACCAGTCCCTGAAGTTGTGGCTGTTGCAGCATTGTCCAGTCGTATGATCACAATTCGGACACTTGACAACTGGCCCCCACTTACGACAGCTGCAGCATTCCCCATTACCAGATTGCTGTTTGCAACCTTCACTTACGGCTTCCCACAAGCAAAGTCATTGGGGAAGCCGGCAGGACATTGCTTATGTACAGCAACCAGAACTGCTGACATAAGTCACGTAACGTTGCACCTAACGACTATGTCGCTTAGCAATAATTGTCAGTCCCAATCACAGTCATTAACGAAGCACCACTTGTGTGTGACTCACCTTATTCCAGTCATATTTGAGGTGGCCTTTTTGCTTGTTCTACAACAAAATAAAGCAAATCCCTTCAAGCTGATCAGCTCCTGTTGACTTGGCAGACGTATCTAAGCAGGTTTTTGGGCAAAAAAGCAAAAGTAGCTTACTATTAATTTCTTTAACTTGCCGTCTAACTAGTAACCTGAGATTTCCTGACAGTCTCCCATCCAAATGCTAAGCAGGCTGACCCTGCTTAGTTCTGAAGCCCAGCAAAAGGATGCATCGTGCATCCTTGTATACAGTGGTGGGGAGAAAGAGCGTTTGCTCTGTTAATATTTAGTGGCTATACTATGTGAGAATTATTTATTTTCATTTCTAAGAGAAGCAGTCCTCGACTTGCAACCGTAATTGAGCCTGCCAATTACAGCTGTAAGTTGTGAAAGGTGTAAAGTGACTGAACTGATTTTATGACCTGTATTGCAGTCGTTAGAAAACACCACGGTTGTCACGCGACTGCTATAGTACTTAAGCGAACATTGTTCGCGAAGGAGCATTGTTGCTGGAAACTGAAAGTAAACGCGGCTTTTTAGCAAAAATGTCATAAATCGCAGTCACGTGACCATGGGACGCTGCAAAGAGAATTACATTAGAAGGCCTAAATAGAGGTCGAACTGTGGGCTGATTGCCGAGTGCCCAAAATGTGGCCACATGACTGTGGCGAGGGAAGATGGTTGTCGAAACTTTTGAACTGGGTCATAAGTCCCTTTTGCGGAGTCTGTCGTAACTTTGAATGGCCACTAAGCGACCAGTCATAAGTTGAGGACTACCCGTGTACAGGCCTTCCAATATAATTCTAGTCCGGGTTCTCGAACTGGGGGCGTGAAGAAATTCCAAGAGAGGTACAAGGATGTGAAGTTTACACAACAGTGATGAAAAGTGCAGCACCTTTCAGGTGATGACGTAATGGACTAAAACTGGTCTCTCCAATATTTATGAAGGCTTTGATTTGTTTCAGCCGAAACCGTTGCCCACCCCTGTTCCTGCCGACGCACTTTGAAGAAAAGCGTTCGGCTGAATGCTCCAGGTCTCACTGTGCTCCTGAAGCTCAGGTCTTCCGTCCCCAAACAAAACTAAGCCTGCGGCCGAGGAGGGGCAGGCGGGCAGGCTCAAGACACAGCCGCGAGCCTGGCCTGGTGGCAGCGAGCTGGCCGCGAGGCGCAAGCACCGGAAACGCCAGGCGCCGTGGCACAGGCTCTCCCTCCGATTTCTCCAGGGGTTCCTGAGAGGGGCTCCATCGGGGACTGCCCTGATGCTGCTCGGCCAGCTTGCGGCCTCGCCCTGCCGTTTGTCCCTCCGGCGAGCGGCAGGCGAGCGCGCGAGAGCCGCCCAGCCCCTTGGCTGCTTTTGTTTTGTCGCCTTTGTTGCTCCCGTTCTGTTTCCTGACCGGCCTTTCCGCTCGTAAGATACTGAAGGAGGCCACGAGGAGCTGGCACTGGATCACCAAATCTCTCTCTCGCCCTCCCTCGTATCTCTATAAGCTGTATGTATGTCTGTGTCCGTCCATCCACCATCCACCCTCCTCCCCTCCTCCCTCACTCCCTCCATCTATTTCGATACGACACTGAAGGAGGCTAAGAAGAATTAGAATAGGATCGTTCAATCATTCTATCCCTCCCTCCACCCACCCACCCACTCAT
>JANHZU010004706.1:105912-124582 GCA_032468055.1 Acrochordus granulatus
CCTCGCTAGTCTGCCGGGTTTTTTATTTTGTTTTAATGGGGGTTTATTTTTATTTTAATTGTTTTTAATATATTGTTTTTTTATTGTTGTTAGCTGCCGAGAGTCTTCAGATTTCGGCAGCATATAAATTTAATAAATAAATAAATATTTATGTTGTGTGACATATTTAAATTCTAAAGTAGTGTTGTTCATGAGAGAGTAATCCATTTATTTCTTACTTGTCTTTATTTTCACACATTCCCAAATACTTGGTGGGAGAAATGTGTTTTCACCTGAAGTCAGCCAGATGTTTTCAAGTTCTCCAAACAGAGGATAAAGACAAGAAACTGCGCTTACTTGATTGCTAAGTCTATATATACATCATATTTAACTCCCCATTTTAATTTTATTTGAAACCACTATAATTTTTATATATTCAGTATTTAATACTGAGTATTTAATATATAAATAACTAATTTAACTATTTAATATATTCAGTCACAAATTCAACGCATTTCTGAAAGTTGATTCACATACAACTACACATTAATACACATGGAGCAAATATGTACATCTTACCTGTATAAGGTATCTAGGATCAACATTTAAATATGGGGACAAGGGATTCATTCCAGTCACTGAAAGAAAAAAAAAGGCTTCAAGTTTGAAAGAATACCATTAAAGAGCTAGCACAAAAAAGACTTCAACCAAAAAGGTTCCAGGTAGTCCTCGATTTACAACCTTTCATTCAACGATCTTTTGAAGTTACAAAGGCACTGAAGTGACTTACAACAAACACAGCACCCCCATGGTCATACGATCAAAATTTGGGTGCCTGGAAATTAGCATATATTTACAACAAATACAGCGTCTCAGGGTCATGTGATCGCCATCTGCAATCTTTCCAGCCAGCTTCCAACAAGCAAAGTCAATGGAAGAACCTGGATTCACTTATTGACCACATGATTCACTTGCAGTGATCTGCTTTATAACTGTGGCAAAAAAAGTCATAAAATCAGGCATAACTCATTTAACAACATAACCTGCTTAGCAACATAAATTCTAGTCCCAATGTGGTTGTAACTAGAGGACTACTTGTACACTCCGAAGTACATTGAGTTTCTAAGCATGCTTCAACTTAAATCAAGAGTGAAAGACAGAAAGGACCAGGTCACATTTAAAGAATCTGAACAAAGACCTATTTTAATAAAAATGTACAGATAACAATGATCAGCTGTCAGTCAATCCATGAGAAGTAAGATTTGAATTTGTAGATATATGTGCATGTACATGGCCTGAGGTTTTTCATCTGGCAATTGCGGATTTCTATTCTAATAGAAATCTAATAAATTCTTATTAATTCTAATAAGGCGTGGTGGCGCAAGCGGCTAAGAGCTCGGCTTGCTGGCTGGAAGGTCGGCGACCCGAGTTCAAGACCATGTAGCTGGGCGAGCTCCTGCTGTTCCACCTCAGCTCCTGCCAACCTCGCAGTTCAAAAGCGCGCAAGCGTGACTAGATAAATAGGTACCGCCTCTTCCAGCGGAGAGGTAACAGTGTCCGTGAGCCTTTGGCGTCTAGTCATACCGGCCACATGACCACGGAAGCGTCCCAAGATGAACACTGGCTCTTTGGCTTGGAAATGGGGATGAGCACTGCACCCTAGAGTTGGTCACGACTGGCAGGGTTACCTATTCTAATTATATCCTTTCTAATATCTAGTATCTGAAATAAAATTAGCTTATCAAATAATTCTGTCCCTGAATCTGTGTTTGCCAGCCTTCAAACTAGAGTAACGGTTTAGTTGAAGCCCGACATCAGGGACATAAACTACTTTTAGTCAAGGCTGGACAAAATGTCCTAGGTCACCTACAAATTATGTCTGGCACTTCAGTGTGCTTTTGACGTCAGTATGAAACCTCATTTTCCAGTATAAGCTAAAGGTAATACTCAAAGGCCATACTTAGTTTTCATAACTATTGTACAATGATGCTTGCCTTGCTATGGAAGTCTAAAGCTAGTACATTATACTCATTATATACCCAAGAACAACATGGGCACAAATCGCAAGCAAGCCACTCCACACCAAATGTCCTCCGGACAGGTTCAAACAGGGTTAGGATCATCCTAACTAATAAATAAAGGCCATAAATCAATAAATGGGTCATGATAGCTGAAGATTTCGGGACTTGTACTTTGATACAGCTCCAGCAGGCAACCATAGCTGGCTGACATGATTAGGCTCAGGAGATAAGCAGGCCTGGGACTGGATGTGAGACCACCCGGAGATCCCAAAGGGCTTGTTGGATTAGAATGAGCCAAACGAAAGTAAATTCTATTCTACTGCTTTAATGGCTGTCTGAGGTCACAAGAATTTCTTCTAAGCGCCAAAACCTCTGACCTTGGCCTATATCTAAGGGTCCTTCCGGGGGTTACCCCTCCTTTGCTTGCTCATGTGTAATGACTCTGGGTTGATCCCTGTCTTCACATATAGTTCAGTCCTGGTTTCAGGGCTACAGGCTAGCCTGGGAATTGGAGAACCTCCTCAAAAGGAAGCAGAGTGGTGCCTCCAAAAAACCTCAACCCGAGGGAGACTCTTCCCAAATTAATTCAAGGAAGAGGAAAGCGGAAAAGGCCACTTCCACGCGGACCGGGAAGGGGGAGGAAACCGTGTGGCCCGGATGAGCACGCGTGGCCCGAATGGACCTTGAACCCCCTCAAGGGTTCCCTCAGGCCGTTGCGACCCGAGAGCGCGTCTATAAAAGGTGCACCAGGGATGGAGTCCCCCGTTCCTCGCTTGTAACTCGAGCACAAGCCGCGTTCGCGACTCGCACATTTGAAGGAGTAAAAATAACCCAATCGAGGGGCGATCCCTTTCCGGGTCGGGGCTGGAAGAACCCCTGAGGCCGAAAGCAGGGGGCCCCCGCCCCGCAGAGGCCATCCTCAAACTCGGCCCTCAGGCCCCAGCCGCCCAGGGCCCACGCGCGGAGGGGAAGCCTCTCCCGCTTACGAGGGACGCCGGCCAGGTCGGCGTGGGAATAGCCCGGCCCAGCGATTCCTCCGGCGCCGAAAAGCCCCGCGAATCCGGAGCCCTTCGAGTTCCCGGCGCCTCCCTCCATGCTGGCGACGACGGCTACTTGGGCCGCCCTCGCTGCTTCGCCTTCTCCCGTCTCTCCTCCGCCGCGTTGCGCTTGGCACCGCCTCTTCCGGCCTGCACCGGAAGCCCCTTTTCCCCTCCGAGGACGACCTCCGCAGTCAAAGAGCGTGGCCCGAGTTCCAATGTCGAGCGGCGCGGTGACGTCATTCCCGCGCGCCGCCGCGTCTCCTCTCTCCTTTTACGACGCTCGCTTTTCGGCTCGGCGGGGAAACGAGGAAGAAGCGGGATGTGGCGGGGCCTCCCCGTCTCCTGGGGGTGACCTGGGTCGCCCCCAGCATGAGCGCGGTGCCTGAGTGTGAACCCCCCGGGAAAAGGGCTCGCTTGGGCCGCTTCTCTCCCGCCGCCAGCAGCAGCAGCAGCACCTCCGAGAAGGTGGTCCCGCCGCCCCCGCCACCTCCCCGCTTCAGAGAGGAAGGGCCCGGACCCGGCGGACCCGCAGCCACCGTGGGGAACAAAGGTGAGCGCGTGTAGATTCAGACCTGGTGGGAGGGACGGGGGACCCCCAAGGAGACCCTTTCCTGACATCGGTGCGGTCTTTGTTATCTGCCCTCCCCGTGGACTGGGGGAGCTGGAAAGTGGACTCCACCACAGACCAGCACAACCTGCTTCCTTCCTACAGTCTCTAGTGGCATCTGCAGAAGTGCTTTTCTCATTCTGCCAAAGGCCGTCTTTCCCTTTTGTGGACTTCAAGGTGCAACGTTCATTGCCTTCTCTTGGATTTCACACAGTTTTCAGCTTTGGATAGGCTCAGCTGAATGTGGGTCCACCTACTGAAGATGCCACTCAGGTGGTATTTAACTAGCTTGCCCACCACAAGAGTGACACTTATTTGGGATATGTCGGCCACTTGTGTTTACTTGGATATGCAGCTAATTCTGATAGCTTCAGCACATTTCCCAAAGCTGATGAAGTAATTTCTTGTCAAATATCAGAGTAAATGTGTTTATTTATAACCTAACAGTAGGTTAAAATAGACCTAACAGTACGTCTGTTTTAAGGTTGGGAAGTTTGAGTCCAACCTTTCCAGTTCCACTAAAAACTATCATAAATTTCCTTCCAGTTTACAAACAGAAGAGGATTACCTCTTGGATGGAGAACAAAGGACCCAAAACTGTGGAATCTGAAAGGTAAAAGAGAAAAATGTTCAATGAATTTTTCTTTCTTCTGCGTTTTAGGGGAGTGATTATGACTCCAAAACTAGAACACCAGCACCAGACACTAAAACTCTTTGTTGTTATAAATTGTCATTTAGTGATGTACACTTGTACTAACAGAATGTCACCAAAAAGAATAAGCATGCATAATGATGCTGATACCAAACAAAGATTTCTGATTGTGGCCTGCTTCTACTTTGGACTGTTTTGTAGAGGAAGGGTGTTTAATCACACTCTGCTTGCTCCAGCAGGGTTGCTTCATTTACCTTGTTATTTTTGAATTATAAATTACTAGTTGCAATATTTGGGGCATTTTTATGAGATACCTTTTATGTATTATTTGTGTTGTATATTTTACTTGCGGGGCTTTTAAGCTTTTAAAAACTGTCAATAACCATATTTAAAAAAAATTAGAAAAGAAGCCTATGCTCTGCTCTGTTTAGTTAATTGGGAAAAGGGAATAATACAGCAAGGCATAGAAATAGCTTAGGAATTTATGGTCCTTTCACTTAATAATGGGAGTTAGAACAAAAGCTAATATAGAATATTTAGAATGAAAGTAATGTTTTCATTTTTTGAAGCTTTTTAATATTTTAATTCTTGAGACCAGCAACTATCTGCCTTCCAGATGTTGGGGTTCCAACTGGTAGCAGTCTGGCCAATGGCAAGGAATTGTGAGGAAATGGCTCCCAGTTTTAATATACAATATGTTGTGTACTCTTTTTACAGTCATCAAAGCAAAAGAAGCAGTGTGGAAGCTGAGTCCAAAATGGCTTTTGTTAAAAAGGATCGTGTTTTTGACCATGATGCAAAAAAGGCTGAGGGTCTTTTTGAGCAGGAGTGTTCAAATTTATCTGTGGAAATGACCACTAAGCAGATGGCCTTTCTTCCAGCTGAGGGCATGTCTAGGGATCAGCTTCCAGAAGCAGAGGCTCTGAAACAAAGACAAACAAGTGAGCACTTGAAAAATGCTAATGTTCATCAGATACACAAAACTGCTGTTCAGGCTAGTCATGAAATTCGAGAAAACTGTACCGCTAGAAAGTTTTCCGCAGGCAGCCCTGTGAAGACGGCAAATCCAAAACAGGCTTCCAAAGAGTGGGATCTCGCAAGGGAAGTAACTCTGCAGAGTCCGCACCCATTTAAAAACTGCAGCTCTGAGGATCTGGTAGGCACAAATGCTCAGCCAGATGAGGTGGATGTGATACCCGAGAGTCCACTTTCCGATGGAAGCTGTATCGCTACTTCATCAGATCTTTATGGTTTTCAAAACAGAGATGAGGGATACTTGGAAGAGTCACCCTCTTTTGAGAAAGAGAGTGAGCCCGAATCACCAATGGACGTGGATAACTCCAAGAACAGTTGTCAGGTGTCAGAGGCTGATGAAGAAATCAGCCCACTTCTCGAGGACCATGATAATATCGATGTATCAGAAGTACCAGACAATTCCACGCACTTCCGAAGGGTCAATGCTGATCTAGATTCAAGAAAGCGACAGTTTGCTTCCCAGAAAAGTGAAGGGACTCGATTTAGTCTCAACACAGAAGGAGCTGATAATCCACTGAAAGATACTGAAATGCACACCTTGCCTCTTCTGGCATCAGAAGGCAGAAGTGCCAAGCATGGTGGGAGGAAGGACTCTAAAATTACTGCCTACTTTCCAAGGAACCATAGAGCAGATGAGAAAAGGTATTGTGTTTTGTTTTTTATTTTTGGCTCTTGGGTTGTGAATATCTTGAGCAGCTTATGAGTTGTGATGGAGTAAAATGTAGATGTTCAGTGTGGCAAAATCATAGAACAACATTTAATAGGGACAAGGGGTGTGGTTTCTAGGATAGTACAAAACATTCCAAGTTTTTTGAAAATAATTTTCATTGTTCCAAGTTTGGAATAAAATACAACATTTTCTGGATTTTTCCCCAAATGAGCATTTTAGTTTTGCCATGGAGAAGAGTGAGATCTCAAAACAGGTCCAGATGCTCTTGTGTTCCATCTAAGGGAAATTACCTAATTCCCAAAGAAAACAATGCAAGCAGTTAAGGCGAAATGTTCATACCGCCTTTTTACAGAATGCTTTTTAAGTCAACCTCTTAGGCACTTATTAATATTATGGTTCATCATACTGTCAGCCAGATGTTTACTCTGGAATTGGCATTTTCGTCCATCTGTTGAGTCCTTCCCAAGGACCTGGGATAGGCAGATGCTGTTCTTTGCTACTTTTAAAGGTATTGTTGCAGGATGTAAGCTGTTCCAAGTAATGTTGCTTTTTGCATTATTATATATACAACAATGTGAAATCACAGCTGCCAGTTCTTTGTGGTGTTGGCCTTCATATGCACTGAGTATTTCCCAAGAACCTTGGATGTCATAATGTATCAACATAGTATATTTGCAGAACAAAGCAGTGTGGTTTTTTGTGATTGACGGATGCCAATGTGCAGATTTTTTAAGTGCTGTTCAAGGTTTTTTGATATGGATCACTGTGACCACCGTGGCCAGTTTATGTCATAGTTTGATTTATTAAACTTGTGTGCTGCCTACTCTCAACAACTCTAGGTGGCTTGCAATCTGGGAAGTGGATATTTAATATAATGGATATTATAATATGGGAAGAGACTATTACCACAGGTGATGTTCTTTTGCCATTCAGTAAAGGCTCCTCTATTTCCCCAGTTCTTTTAACATGTTAGCTGACAGATCCTTAGTACTAAATATTTTATTCTGGTTAGTTTCAGTTTGTATTACAGTATTTTTTATTGCTAATGGTTTTTGTTGATATAATGAGAGTTTTGTGTTAATTTTTCAATGACAGGAGTGAACATCGCCCAGGAAGGAGGTATTGTAAATATACGCCTCCTTCACTTCCAACTAACAAAAAATGGTTTGGGACACCAATTGAAGAAATGAGAAGAATGCCAGTCTGTGGGCTTCATCTTCCTCATTTGAGACCATCTGCCAACCATACAATTACAATCAGAGTATGTCATTTCCTTTACTAATGACACTTTTTTCCAAAGTGGCCCTGGACAGATTCTAGATTAAATCTGACATTTTGTAGATTGAGGGAGTATTTAGAGTACTTCATCCTGACACCCCAAAACTTTGGATGTCAGAAAGAGAAAAAATTGGGAGTGAATGGTATGTTTTGTATAAACACAGGTATAAATAGGCTTGGTGGTGTTTTCATCTTAAAAGAAAACTTAGGAAACTTCTTAATTTCTTGGTTTCAAACTTATGATTTTGTTCCCACATTTCACCATTTGTCTACTCAAGATTTCTCGTCCTTTGCTAGGAAGCCATTGAGACTGAACAGATGGAAAGAAGGGGGGAAGAGAAGGGAAAAGAATAGAGGAAGGAAGGAAATATTTTGTTTCGTGTCATTTGTACTGGTCACTAGTGGATTTTTTGAGATAAAGGCATTGAGACTCCAATACATGCATTGCTAGTCAAATCTTAGTATTTAAGCCAAAATGATGCATTCTTCTTCTGCATTTTCTGATGGCAGTGAAATATTGCTCCAGCTTCATTGAGAGGGAGAGCAAATAAGACTAAGGAGAGAGTAAAGCTTGTTTGTACTTCATACTTGAAATACTCAGGCAGGTTTCCTTCCACAGGGGAAGGGACAATGTAGAGATGCCATTTCCTGCAGTGAGAACTTGTTGAGATAGGCCATGGTTGGGTTGGGGAGATTGACCTGTTCTTCTTTTTGCCCAAATGGAAGCTATGAAAGAGGCAAATGGACAAAGGAAAGAGCATTAGATATGGCAATGTTTCTCAACCTTGGCAGCTTGAAGTTAAGGTCCACACATCTTCAAGTTGCCAAGGTTGAAAAACACTGGAATATGGTATATGAGTAGAGAGTTTAGCTATAGTTTTTGATGCTGATCAAAACATGATGCTTATCATCTCCATAAAAAATGCTACAAACACTGGCTCTTTCCTGTGATAGTGAACATTTGGGTATGCTTCTTGGTTTTGGTTATCCACAGATTTGGTGATGGCTGTTCCCGACCCCATTTCTGAGCTGTTTGTAGAATGTTGTAACATTTGGTGCTCTAGACTGGGCTGAGGAGGATCACTTTCAGTGTCACCTTCTGATTTGGTGGATTGAAGTGGATTTCAAGTCACCTGGGGGTTAATGGATCAGAATATGGAAATATGGTTCTTCTGTTCCTTCTTGATGGGTCTGCATGGATTTAATCACTGCATGACTTTGAGACACTTACAGGCTGAGGTTCATTCTATGATATAAAGAAGATTTGGAGAAGAGAAGGGATCTGCTCTAGATGTCTGAAAGTTGGAAAAGTTTGTGCTTTTGACTTTTAAGTTGAGATGTATTCCAGAATATAGTGTTACTGCAGAGAATGCTATTGTGTAGCTAACAAGATGACAGTCTAGTTCTCAAGTTCTGGGCATGTGTGATAGGACCTTGCCAAATGATAATTAGCTTAGAGCTTTTGAGCAAAACCTTGAACCTGAGTTAGTGGTTAAGCAACAGGGAGAAAAGTTACTTTATCAGATAAAGTAATTTTAGTAATTACTCTCGCAAGACAGCAGTGTCCTCTATCCTGTCTTGTGAGAAATATATATATTCCTGCCACCTCTTTTCTTTCACATAGAATTGAATAGGATAGGAGATGAAATGTTTTCTGATTATATCAAATTAAAAAAAAAGGTCCAGTTGCCTTTTTAAAAAAGTTTTGCATTTTTTTGCAATTTTGCTAGAAATCATGATCTGGATTAATGGGAATATACATAGACATTTACTTTAGCAGATGCTCAATTGGAATGAAGTTGTATTGCATTGTAGTTATAATCATACTAATTGGCATAAAAGAAGCATAAGCAGCATTATTTGAGATAAAGTGTTAGATACAGTTACAGATGCTCCCTGGGTTATTTAGGATTTGTGGGAATTTGACTGATGGAAATATATTAATGTCTAAGGTCTGTGAAAATGTGAATAACATCAAGTGCTTTTAGTGCGCCGATGAATCCTCAACTTACACAAAGTTACACAAGATTTTTTTGGAACAGAACTCAGAGATGGCCTCTGTATATTTATTTTATTATTTATATCCCACCTTTATTACTTTTAAAAGCAACTCAAGGCGGCAAACATATCTAATACTCTTCCTCCTCCTATTTTCCCCACAACAACAATCCTGTAAGATGAGTTGGGCTGAGAAAGAAAGTGACTGGCCCAAGGTCACCCAACTCCCTTTCATGCTAAGGCGGGATTAGAACTCACCGTCTCCTGGTTTCTAGGCAAACACCTTAACTACTAGACCGAACTGGCTCCCCAGAGGTAAGCTCATGCTGGCTGGGGCACTCTGGTAGTTGAAGTCCATACACCTTAAAAGTTGCTAAGGTTGAGAAACACTGGTACCTAAATTTTGGTGTTGGAAAAGTCTTGAAGTGTTGCAGATACAGATCCAAAGTTTAAAGGTGATTTGTTTTTCTTTCTCAGAATATCTTCTCTATTGCAGGTAGACCTTCTGAAGGAAGGAGAACTACCTAAGCCTTTCCCAACACATTATAAGGATTCATGGGACAATAAACATGTGAAAATGCCTTGCTCAGAACAGAATTTATATCCTATAGAAGATGAGGTGAGGCAATATTGCTTAATTACTGAGGCAATAGGTTCCTCTAAATTTTTAGCTATGCTCTAAATGCCTTTTGTAACCATTGTGTTACTTTATTTATATCTGATGGCCAGGTGTTTCTGAGATATATGATATATTGGCTGTGGTCATCAGTTTATTGTATAAATCCAGGATAATTCATGCAGCTCTTTTCCTGTTGATAGTAACAGTAAAGCTTCTGTAATAATGAATATGCCATTTCCATAAGCTAGCCTTATATTTTCATAGTTTACAAATGTATAGTTCTAAGCCATTCTGTCTTCACAAGCAATAAAATTACCAATGTTACATGAAATAATTAAAGTTCAGTATTAGAAAGTGATTTACTGGGTAAGTGGGACTGAGAGTGAAATAAGGAGTCTGTCATTGACAAGAAAATGTGAGAAGCATGCAAATGACCATGTATCTATATTTGGGAATATTAAATTGCAACTAGAAGGGATTTAAGGGGAGAAATATGCTGGGAGAGCATGTTGGATTTCTCAGCAACTTTTTATGTCTTGTTATCTGAGCTAAATGTTGCAACAGTCATTTCAAGACATTAGGAAGAATTTAATTTCTAAGATATTTTTTTTTGCCATATTCAATATCTATAAAAAATCAAAAGTTATCAAAAGAGCTAGGTCCTGTTACTATAAATCAGCTGAAGATGTCAAACTCTAATTATGCAATTCTTGAAAAGTACCATTTAATTTGGTGCTGCCAAATTACTGATGGGGCCCTGGAAGCTTGTATAGATAATACTATTTTGTGCTGGTTGTATTTATTCTAATAGTGTTTTATTCTGATTTGTGTTTTAGAGTCAATTCAAAAATTGATATAAACCTCTAGGCCAAAAGTGGTTCTGTGATCCTGCTCCTCCTATTGTTTCAAGGACTGCCCATCATAAGAGCAATTAGATTGGAAAAAAAAATCAGAGCTTTTTATTTAAAGAAGGTTCTGCATTTCCCCCAAAAGAATTGAGTACCATGTGACTTAAAACATTTTTTTCATGCTTTATCTGTTGCATGTTTATGTGACTTGTTCACATAATGTTTTCTTTTATTGTGAGGGTTTATCTGAAAATCAGTTTATTAATCGTGGGGATGAAGTTAGTACTGGATTTTGCAGGAGTGAGAAAAATTCTAAGGGTTTTATTTGCAGTGTTCAGTTTTCAAGAAGATCAGGTATGTAGGAGATCAGTGCCTTTAAAGCCTTCTTTAGTTTGTTTGGGTGGCAATAAAATCACTTGTCCAGTAGAAAGTGTAAAACTAAATTATGTTTTTGGTGCAGTCCCATTGACTAGTAGGGGGAAAAGATCTATATATAGTAGTCTTACATTTTAAGTAAATACTTTATTCTTCCTTTCATAATGGTAACACATTTGTAAATTTGATTAATGTTTTATTAATTATACATATGCATTGTTTGTTCTCAATTGATAATAAATCTTAAGACATGTTTCTTAGTTGAGTGGTTTTAATATTATATATAAATATTTGTTCTTTATAAAGAATGGAGATAGGACTGCTGGGAGCCGATGGGAATTAATCCAGACTTCACTCCTCAAGAAATTTACAAGTTCTCGTGATTTGAAGGTAGGACTTTTCAGTTATGGATTATTATCAGCCAAATAATTAACAGATAATTTATTTTATTTATTTATTACACACATTTCTATGCCGCCAATTTCCGAAGACTCTTGGCAGCTTACATAGATTAGAGATTTATACAGTAGTGTAAACTAACCCCGCCCTGCTGGCCGGCGATGTTGCATCCGGGCATCTCCGCAGTTCCTGCTCCGCCCCCGGCAAGAGGGTGGGCCGCCTTCGACTCGCCGCTCAACTCCTTGCCGCTCGCCCTCTTACCGCTCACCTCGCCCGTCCCACCAAAGCCGGTCAGCTCCCACCGAAGTGGTACCCGATTTATCTACTCGCCAGTTTTTACATGCTTTCGAACTGCCGGGTGGGCAGAAGCTGAGGCTTAATAACAGGCGTTCACCCCGTTATGTGGAGCTTGGGAATCCTTGATTTTTTTTTAATCCTTGATTTACAATGACAATTACAACCAGAATTTCTTTTGCTAAGCAAGGCAGTTGTTAAATGAGTATCACCTGACTTTAAGACCTTTTTTTGCCATGGCTGTTATACGAATCACTGTAGTTGTTAAGTGAATCATGCGCTTGTTAAGCAAATCTGACTTTCCCTCCACTTGCTTATCAGAAGGTGGCTGGGAAGGTCATAAATGGCTATCATGTTTGGGGATGCTGCAGCCATTGTAAATGCATGCCAGTTGCCAAGCATCCAAATTTTGATCATGTGACTGTGACAATTGGTTGTAAGTCATTTTTATCAGCACTCTTGTAACTTCAAATGGTCACTAAATGAATGGTTGTAAGTCAAGGACTAGCTCTGTTTGCTTTTTGATTCACATCTGTGATACACTGAATGTGGCAATTTAATTTACAATATGTTCTTCAAAATGTAAGAGGCCTAGAATGAGAACAGTTATTCATGAAGGTTGTTTATGAAATTTCATTGGGAATGGGTTTTAATGTAGCATCCACCACTGCCATAATAGTTATAATGCAGAATTTTCGTATTTCATACCTAAGCTGTACAATTGAAGAAGGCTTACTTGCTAAGCAAATAACTGCTTATGTGTTTCCAATAAGTTACAAGTAAATTTAGTTATAATCATTTACAATATGATAACTGGCTTCTTGCTCATTAGAAGAGAAGTTAAAGTTAAAATTCATCATTCTGGAAGTCCAGTTTCCTGCTAGAAGAGTGACTTTTTAATGGATGCTATGATTTTAATTAAAAAAATCAATATTGAAGAAAGTAATATAATACATTATGCTGAAGAATAATCACTACCGTGTTGTTAGGTACCAGAACTATACATAGGGCTAAATATCTCTTCCCTTAGAGGAATAAAAACAAGTGTAATATTTATGCATATCAATTTTCTTGTTAGTTTCTAACTATTTTTAGCTGGGATACCAGTTAGAGGTATTTTTTCCTTCTCAGCTGTGTTCCATTATTGTTTCCTTTTTTCTTAAAGCAGTAGTGGGGCCAGGGAAAGATTTTCTTCCTTTAAAATTATTCAAAGTGAATAAGCTTGCACCAGTTCAAGAGCTTGTTTGGGCCACATATTTGGACTTCCAGGACTGGAAAGAGCCCTAGAAGCTGGAGAGGGGTTAATATTTGGTTCCCTTCTTCTGATATCAGGTCTTTTTCTTGGGGAGCAGAAATTTAGCAGATTTCACAGCCTGGTTGCCCCTCCCAGGGAGAATATGACTGCACTTAATCCATGCCACAAACTTCCATCTCCCCCTGTATGGCTTCTCATTTGACCTACAGCTTAATGGCACATTACTAAAGGCCAGGGGTTTTCCTGTAGGACGTTAGATCACACATAGATAGGGTGCTTGTTGTAAAAGATGATTATTTGTAGCTACAGCTTTTTGACTCAAGCGGCGGGGGCTGAGGTAATTAAACCCACTCCACTGCTTTCTCTGGGCTTGAATTTCACTGGGTGGGTGACAAAAATGAATTTGAAAACTGGAATCGATTACCCATGCTACCCATCTTAGTGCTTATTTTTCTAAGCTGTCACCTAATTCATTGAAATAACTAGTTGACCTTAGTATGATAGAGTTGCTGTTAAAATGGGTGGCTGGTTCAAGAGAACGATACAGTGGAACTCAGGCAAATGATGTGATTCTTCATGGTCACATGAATATCCGTCAATGTGTCCGGATTCCGTAGCGTGGAAATGGCACGATGAATCCTGGCTGGGTTGGGTAGCCTAAGAATGATACAAGCGTGCAATTGGAGAACCCAGATTGTAGGTTGATAAGAGATTAAATGCACCATTGAGTTGGCAGCTTGCTTTATTCAGTTCTTTTTTTCAATTGGCTTTAAACATAGGGAAAAAGCGATAATGATTGAAGAGAAAGCCAGTTAAGAAATAGTAACCGATTGTGCGGGATTTGGATGTTTTTGAACTTTGCAGAACATAAAAAGGGTGATTGAGCAGAATGTTGTGACCACCCAGTCCCTCAAGACTGTTTCAGTGAAATTTATTACTTTTTATTCAACTGATTCTTTAGTTTTGGCACATCGGGGCGGGGAAGTGGGAATTGGAGCACATGGCTTTTTATTCCTATATCCTCTCCTGAGCTTTCCCAAGATCCCAAAAACACAGTTCCAAATTGTTACTTTCTCAGGCAGTTTGGAAGATTTGGGAAGGTTTTATAAATTTTTATAAATTGCTTTAGCCACTAAAGACCTCCTGTTCACATTCCTATCCTTAAAGGTAAATGTAAGAAAGCAGTCTGAAAGAGGTACTACAAATTGCGATTTTAGACCATCTTTGAAAATGTCAGTGCCATTACATTTATTCACATTTTACCAGCAGAGGGTGCAGTTTATTCAACAACAAAATTTTCCTCTTGCTGATATTTATGCTATATTTTTATTTTGTAGGAAGCTATTCTCAGGTACAATATTACCTACACCAAGAAATGGGACTTCACAGCTCTTACTGAATTCTGTGATAAGGTAACAAAAAAAATGATCTTGAAATATGCAAAAAATAATTCAAATACCGCTTTTATAGTTCAGTGCTATTTGCAGTGTTACTTCATTAATTTTCATTAATTCTATCTTAAAGGTATTTTCCTTCATGGTTAACTGAATATGCCACTGTGGCAGTCACAGAAATCACAGAATGGGAAGGAATTGTGTGTGTGCATTAGGTACTTTGTGAAAATAACTTTTTTTCTGTCCAATTCATACTGCAGGAGTTTTTTTTTAAGTTCATTTCCTTATGCTGTAGATGCATTTGTTCCCTTTGGGGATAGCAATAATTAATCCTTCAGTACATTGTCTCTTAACTCTTTCTGATGAATGTACAGAAGGTTGACCCTGATTATTGCACTTATAAATAAATGGAAGTACCTCTGGCTAAAGGTGATGAGGATCCCAGTCTCTTTTAATTTGACTCTCCCACCCAGTTCTATAGCAATCATTAACAGGACATGTAAGGATTTATGGCTGACTTGCTTTGCACCACTAGAAGAAACCAGTGATAGCATCACAAAGTACAGGACAGGGAGCTATAAGGAGAAGATTAAGAGCATACTGAGTTCTATATTTTGGCTGTGTTGCCTTGTCAATACTTTCCCACAAAGAATCTCTGATAGATTATCAGTACATTTAACATCATGAACAGCACATAATTGATTCCACAAGCCTATTTATGCAGAATATCTGACTGTGGAGGTTTCTTATCATGCGGCTTTTGAAAACCAAAGCCTTATGAAATTGACCTCTTCTTTTTAAAAATGCCTTATTTGGGCTTCAAACATTTAATTCCTGGAGTGGGGCAGAGAGAGGACAATTACCGCACCTGCTTTTTGCCTGTTGACTTGTCTATTCAGGATTCTGGATTGTTTAGCTCTAGTAAAGTTCAAAGTACATTTTAAAAAACTGGACAGAAAAGGAAGATCCAACTTACACTGAAACATTGAGTAAAATTAAACTTGATCTGTTTCCAAAAACTTTAAAATGTTGGAAGATGAGATATGTACTTTTCAGCATATAAATCTGAAATTGCAAAATGCAAATGCTTAAGTTAAGTTCTTTTAATGACATCTGAACCTGGAAACAGTTGAGGTGGGCTATCTGGAAAAAATAGTAAATGGGGATTTTTCCAGTATACCAATTGTATGATACTTTTTTCTGCAATTAAAATTATATTTCAGTCTTTTTGGCAGCATTCTTTGGTTTAAGCAAGCATTTCAAAGGTATAGAAGTTTTAAATAGACTTCAGATTCAGATACTTTATTGGGCAAGCATGATTAGACACGCAAGGAATTTGACTCTGGAACAGCAGCTCTCAGCATACTTGCAAGACAACAGTAAATGAAATAATAACGGTAAATGAAGTTAGATATTCAGCAGTAAAGTGTGCCTTCCAATGTCCAGGAGTTCTTTTCTGGAATTGAAGAGAGCTGTGGAATTGCAACAGAGTGCGAGAGCTCACTTTACCGAGGCTGCCTTTTGTGTTGCCATCTTAAGGGTAATCAGGATATAAGAGTTGCAGAACTTGTCACAGTTCTGGAATTGGCGCTAATTCCATCAATAGCGCTGTGCAGTATTACATTTGTGCCAATGTAGGATGGCATTGGATCTTTTTTGGCAGTTTCACGGCAGATCTTATTTTCATCCTGGTAGGGTCTTCTGAAATTTACCCATATTGAGACCACTTCTTTAAGTTTCATGTGTTAGTGTTTTCTTGATTTGAATTCTTTTTAGATCAAATTTAATTTAATTACTGTCAATGGCCATCAGTAGAAAAAAAAATCTTCAGAAGCAGAGACTAAATACAGCTAAATATAATATTCCTGTAAAATATGAGTCTTTCCAAATATAGATTCTTTCTTTCTGGTCTCAAAAGACAATAGTATTTCAAGATATAATAAATATTAGGAAATATTTCAGAACTCTTTGGAAAAAAGTACTGTTTTTCTTTCTGTTCTTTTTTTGGCTGTCACATGCCAAGTAAAATGCCAATACATGCCAACTAAGAGGAAAGAGAGACCAGTCTGCCATTGTGTGTCCTGTTTTATTTATTTTATTTTATTTACTAATAAGTCTTATTATTAAAATTCATTGATTTGAAGCTGGAAATACAGAGAATAGAATAGCCTGTGAGGATTTGCTATCAAGATTCTTTAGTATTTCCAATATGAGCTGCAGAATTCATTTCACCGTCTATGTTTTCTTTGTTAGCTTGTAAATAATTTGAAAGACAATTTGGATTATTTTGATTTGCATGGTTATTAAAGGAGAAAGGAATGCAAGTAAAAGGATTAATGAGTAAATAAGTAGGCAAGTAAACTGGGTATATTTTCTTGCAGTTGCTTATTTTGGTATGTAGCATTAATATTTCTTACATGCTGAGTCTTAGGCAAACTAGTTATGATTTTTATGTACTGTTTCATTCTGTTACAACTTGCAGAATTAATTTGGTGTATCCAGTCTAGGTTTGAGGTACAGTTATGGTTTACTTTTGTTGTTAGTTACAATTTTGGTTATTTTAATTTATGGTTCACTTTGTTAGTGTAAACTGCCCAGAAACAGCTATTGAAGTGATTAACAGTTTTAATTACTTAGTTAATAACTAACCATGGATTGCTCTCTGCAAGAGATTCTGGTTAGATTGAAAGTGACAAAAGGAGTGAAATCAGTTCAATCTTTTCCAGTCTTTTCAAACCAGGTGCTTGCTCATTGGAAGTGTACAAAAATACCACATTTTTTAATTTTTTTCCACTTCTCCGGTATATTGAACTACGCAGTGTTGTTTTGAGAAGTTATGATTAAGATGCCTTCATGTTCACCTGAAGAGAACAAGGTCTGTATAAAACATTGCTCCATGTTTCTTTTCCGAAAAACTAACAGAAGAGGGAGCTCTTCTGTTGCATAGAGAATTTTGTTCCCCAGTGCATCCAGATTTTTAAATTGACAATATTGTTGAAAGTCCAGATAACTGTTTTAGTACATTTTGGTAGGGACTGCATCATTAATGGGAAAGGGAAGGTAGGCAAGCAACTAATGGTGTGCGAGAATCTCCTTTTCATAACAGATCTATAGCGAAGTATACTGTAATGGCTAATTTATTATCCATAACTATGAGATCCACATTATTCTCTAGTATTGCTTTTCCTTTGTTGCCTCTTCTCATATTTTGGGGGGACAGTGTGCTAATGAGAGCTATCTATTGAGATGACTTTGTTATGTATTTTATATAATGGCCTACATTATCCTAATTTTAATCTCAGTTTCAAGCGACAGTTTATAATGATGTTATCATCACAGATTTGAAATATAGTAACAGGATTAGCAAATAATAAAGATGAAAGTCAGATCCCACTCTCCTTTTAATTTAAGAGGAAGCTAAGAAGTTTATCAGAACTGAGAAAGATGGGATAATTTGGTTTGCTCTTTTCAATAAAAAAAGAAGCTTATATTATATAATAACATCCATTTATTAGTGTGCTTAACATTTATGGGCTATTCAATTTTCGGATGACCATTGCTTAATCCAATAATTAACCTAAAGTGTAATATAACTTAATTAAAAAATCTTAAGAAAAAAAAGATCTGTTCTTCATAATAAAGTGAATACACAGTGTACACTAGGACAAAAGATTACCTGAATAATATTTATAAGCTGATAGAAAGTTCTTGCAGTAAAAGTGAATATTTGTAGCTCAGGGTTGTATTGTGGAGGCCTCAGTGATCTCTGAGCTTGGTTGTTTTCTTGCAGTCGTTTCATCACTTGACTAAGTAACATCATCAGTGGTACTGAGTATGGTTTGATCCATATTTTGATCCATATTTTTAGACAGTAGCTTGCTATGCCATTCTTGGTATGGGTTTTTTCTATTGGTGGTACCTAGATAAGGGTATTGTTTTTCTGCCCTTAGCCTGGAAACTTTTTCATATGAAGAGTCAAAGTGGTGGAGGGGTTTAAAGTGTTTGATTTAAATGAGGGAGAACTGAGTTCAGTTTCACCCTCAACCACAGATGCTTACTAGATATCTGGATCCTTGAGCCCAATTTGTGCCTTAGAGTAGTCACAGGGAAGAACTGCAGGGAAAGATGCTAGTATGCTGTCTTCTTAAATACATATTTGTCTTAGCTGATTTATTTATTTATTAAATTTATATGCCGCTGAAATCT
>JANHZU010004710.1:0-10968 GCA_032468055.1 Acrochordus granulatus
AAAAAAACTGGTGAATTTTAGACTAAAGGTGCAGTAGATATCTGTTTGGGATAAAATTAGATGTGAGTGGCAGGTCCTTCTGAGTTTTCCATTCATGGATAGCCTCAAATTGATCAGTGCAAGGAGGATGTTCATATGAACAGCTGGAAATGAATTCCTTGTCTCCCTAGTTGTAGATGAAAACTACAGACTATGTAGATGTCTGCATGTATACATTTAGTATACAGATAAATGTGGAAGGAATCAGATCTTATATATTTTATATAATCTGGTTGTAATTGTTTTAGGCATATTGTATCATTTGCATGTTTATGCAGGCCAAATATTTGACACTGCATTCCCCAACCATTATGATAGGATAGCCTCTGATTAACTAGAAGCTGAAGTGAAAGTATTTTTTGCAGATGTGATACCTGTCAGGCTGGAAGACCAGACTCAGGCATCAAGGTTTAAATTAATTGATATATTGTTCCAGCTTACTTACTACCCAATTAACAGTCAAGCCCCTGTGAGTGTAAGATAAAGTTAAGGGGCAATCAGGAGGGCAATCACCTTGTGCATTTGTGGGTACATGGATATTCCAGACTAACGCCTCACTTGACTCCTCCCCTTGGCTCTGCCATCTCGACTCTGACACTACCTGTCTTTATCCAGGAGTCATGGGCTAAATACTTTACAATCCCAGTTTGTTTTAGCTTGCCTCATAAGAATTCTGTTTCATTTATAAAGACACACTTGCTGATAGGAAGCAGCCTGATTCACTTGGGATTCAGCCACATACCACTCCTTAGTGAATAAAGCAGTGTTTGGTTAACCAAGAATCCCAGTGAAATATGTGGGAACCAGTTTGCTTCCTGCCACTTTGTGAGTCGTATGGAAACTGCTTTAAGCCAGAGGTACACAACGTTCTTGAACCATATAGGGACTGGGACCCAACATTTGTTGCACCCCTTTAAAAACTGTAAAGCTTTTAGCACCTCACTCACCCCTTAAAATATTCCCAAGCTTTCTCATATATGATTTTTGTCTTGTAATTCTGCACCCTTGCATTAAACTCTTGGGAAGAAGAAATGGGCCAAAAGTGAGATACTTCTTAAAATCCAAAACAATGCCTGAATTGCTCCAGTTTTCCTTTAGTGGTAACTGTGTAAATGGGATCCTTTGTGAACCAAACTATAATTCAAGAATCTTGAGTCAAAATGTGCTTTTGGCAGAAATGAGGCAGGACTAATTTAATTTTTCCTGTCAGTCTGTCTGTCGCAGATCAATTAAACTGTCAAATGGATCAAATATTTCAGGCTGTATTTATTACATTAAGTATTTATGTCTAAGCTCTGCCTTTCAAGCATGATGTAATATAGCAACAGTAGGTGCTCTAGATCAATTTTGCAGAATTTGCTCTAACTTAATGGAAAACTAATTGTGTATTTGTAATTTAGAATGTAGAAGATGGCAGATTCTTGGAACGAATGACCAAAGGCCCAGTTTAGACTGGGACTCCAAATACTTTTTGTTGCAAGTATCCCAGGTGTTTGGAGAAATTTTTAATAAGGCATACCTGCTTATGAGGTATACCTTCTAACATCATTAGGAAGCCTAATTAATTTCCTTGATTAGTGAGAAATAGTATGCTGTTTTATAATCTCTAGGTTAGAACTCCTAGTTTTCAAAGAATAACCTGAGGAAATATGGCATAAAACTGGATTTTGGATGTGTCTGTGGCATACTGACCAAAAATGTTCACTTACAGTATTGTTCCTTTACTAGTAGCAAGGAATGCTATATGTGACAAAGATATGATTAAAGCCAGTAGTTTAATCTTCTCTTAATCTAATAAAATAAATAAAAATAAATAAATAATTAAAAAAGATTGTATGAAAGTCTCAATTGACCAACGCTGTGATGGGTGCTAGAGGTCAATACTTGTGAGCCCATAAAATAAGGCAATAATAATAAAATCAAATTATGCTGTTTCTGCACATAGTTCTTACTAAAGTGCCTATTTTGCATATGGGTTCCTTTAGATATGTTTATATCTAATAATAATATGTTTATACATAGTGATAGAACCAAATTAGTCAGGGCAACATGGTTTAACTGGGTGTATTAGATTACAGTACTTTAGTAATCCACCGGGCATAAAAACAAAATACAAATATTTTTTGCCGAATGTCCATTGGATTTTGATTTTAATGATTTTTATTGTTTTTGTCCCATGTTAACTGTTTGATGGAATAAATCAATTAACATGCTTTATAATCAGAAATCAACTCTTGAGAGTATCAGATGTATGTAAATAAAGCCTTCATTACTATATTACTCTATACATGGCAAAAAGCAGGAGAGCAGCTGAGAGATTATCAACCAAAAAGGCACCCCAGTGTTGTTATGCCCAGGGAAAGATAGGACAGATGATATATATGACAACCCTATGTTATAGCCCAGATACATTCTCCATGCTCCTGAAATAATTCGATTTTGGGGGGAAATACAATAGGGAAAAGTTCAAGTTGATGATGGTAGTAGTAGCAGAAGCAATATGTAAAGCAAGGTTCCTTTTTTTCTTTTTCTCCTGTCCTTCTGCATTGCATGGGACTCCTCCCTCTTTTTCAGGATTTTCTCATGTACTGTGGTCGTAAAATATTGCATAATTATGACTTTGAGTCTCTAGCATATTGCCTACAGAGGAGGGTATGGTGGGCTGAGACCAGTTACTGTTAAAGCCACGGAAAATATATTTTGGATGCATTCAGTTGCTCCTGGGAACTAGCAGAAGCAAAAACGAAGATGGAAAAGATTAGAATTAAGTAAATTAGTTAATTAAATTGCATTAATGAAAAAAAGAGAAAATCCATCTCAGCAAACCTATCTCTGATGGAAATTAAACCAAGCAAAGGTGCAGCTGAAGGGGCTACAAAGCAGCCCAAGACAGAGTGCATGACATTAATCCAAACAGAATTAAGTAAGGAATGTGTCACCAGGGCAAGAATATGTGTGAACCTACCCACATCCAGCTCTTGATCAATGTGTATAAGATACATCACTTCCTTAATGTTGGAGTCCAGAGAATATCTAGACCTCAGCAATTCAAATAACAGGAACTCCATTCCTGTTATTTGATCTCCTTTGGAATGGCCAAGATTAAACATTTGTTTTCATCTTTCTGATTTGTTATTTAAAAATAGATTTAGACAAAATACCCGAAATACTTCAATTGCCAAGGTCCAGTCAGTCCATCTTAATAGATCAGGTTCAGAATGTTCAGGCACTGGAATCTTCAGAAGACTTATTTTGTGTTGATATCAACAAGTCTTTTTAGTTAAATATGCAACCAAACACAAAATGTGCAGTTACAAGAACATTTAGTCCCAAGAATATTAATACAAAAGTTTGCTTGGCTAGTTCATAGAAAAGAAGTAGCTGATCAACAATGTGAAATTAAAATAATTTCCAATTCCCATCCAGTATATGCACTTCACTCAAAGAATGGTGCCCCACAGATTCCACCGCTGAGCCCTACAGGACATTGACTGTTATTTTGAAGATGTGGGAGTAGTGTTTTCCATGCAGGAAGACTCAATTTTAATGTCTCTGAAGAGTTTTCCCCAATGCCATGAACCTTTCTGAAGCTGAGCACTATATAGTTTGGATTAAATCTAGATTGCAACTCAAGAACTGGAGCTAATATAAACAGTAGAACTATTAAGGTTGATTCCCAAGCTTCTTCAAATTGAGTGCTCACTTCCATCTCTAACAGTAATCTGGCCTTTTGTTTTCCACACTTGCTCATATATGACAGGTGGCTATTTACATTTTTCACATTTCTCTGTTGGGAATTTGTTGCTTGTAGCAAAATCCTGATAGGTATGTTAGACCAAGACATGCTTTTCATTCTGATGAAAGTCACATCCTGCATTAAAGCTTGCCCCCCAAAACTCAAAAATGTGAACCCACATACTCTTAGAATCATTGCTTTCAGTGGAAGCAAGGACACTTTTTTTCCATCTATGGGCAAGTTGCACTCTAGGCTGGAAAAATATAACATGGTCATAGGGATCACATACTGGTAACCTCAGGATATGCATTGTACATGCAGCTAGCTTTTAAAATTGGCCTAGGAGCTGCAACTAGTGCAGAATGGTGCAGCTGTGGGGTTGCCAATTGGGACAGGTTTCCAAGAACATATTGTAGTGGTCTTGACAAATGCCCTGCTGGTATGCTAAGCCAAATCCAATAAGCTTGTCTTGACATATAAAGTCCAAATGGCTCAGGATCTGGATAGTACTAGATGGATTATCTTCATTAGTCTGATCATTAAGATCCCATATGGATAACCTGAGAGGGGACCTTTGGGAGAGATGCCCACCTACAGAATTCCCTGGCCAGTGACAACTGTTTGCAAGATGGGTAAACTTTTAAACCAGCTGAAAATGTGTCTGTACATTGAGGCTTGAAACTTGATCTGTATGTTCATCTCATTGTTTTCCTGGGTTGTATGCTGCTGTAGTAATTATATGTGGGTAAGTTTGGATGTTGTATTTTTGTAACTTTATGGCTGCCATATTGTTTTGTACATTTTGAGATTATTATCATGATAATGAAATGTAGATGATAAATGTGATAAGTAAATAATATAATAGCGAAAAACATCAATGATCTGATGTTAGCCTTACAAAGTAGCCAAGACAGGAAACATGACAAAATTAACTACTTTGACATTACAGAATTTTGTAAATCTGAAAGTATATCTCTCCCCACCCCTTCCCTTTTACAGCCCTGATATTAGGGAGAGTCACTTCTGAACCTCTTGCCCCACCCACATTCCTTCTGCCTTTTATCTCCCTTGGCTGCCTCTCTTTGCTCGATCTTCCAAAGTCATCCTCACATCTCATTATATCTGATTTTCATATACAGAAGAAAGGGAATGATTGGACAGCTTTTCCTTCTTTTGCATATGGCCATCAATAGCTCTTCCCCCAGGCAATTTTGAGTCTGTGTAGAGGAGCAAAAGGCATCTCTATCAGTGTCAACAAGGTGGGAGGGCCTTAGAGAATACTGGAGAGGGGGATCTTTGGCATTTCCCTTCCCATCTACAGCTTGGTGTCTTTCCCTTCCATCTTTAGAGTTTAGTGGCTGAAAATGTAGGATACTGAACACTGGAGTTGGTTCTGGCTTCCAGAAAAATTCCCCCAGTGAGACACCACCTTGATGTGGTTGTGGGGCTTGTGTGCTCCAAGGAAGAGGAGAGCTATGTCAGAGGTTCAACCATACTGGATAGATCTCATCAGAGGAGCCAGACCAAGAGTGTCTCCTTTCCATAAAAAATATGAGATATCATTTACAGAGATAAATACCTTGTCATCCAGGTTAATAAGGACCATGCTAGATGTTGTTGGGATTCCTGGACATCTGGTGAAAAATGGGCTGTAGGACTCCCCTGGAGAAGGAAATGGCAACCCACTCCAGTATCCTTGCCAAGAAAACCCCATGGACAATAACAAAAGGCTAAAAAATATAACACCAAAAGATGAGCCCCTAAGGTTGAAAGGTATCCAGTATACAACTGGGGAAGAGTGGAGGGCAATTACAAGTAGCTCCAGAAAGAGTGAAGTGGCTGGGTCAAAGCTGAAAGAATGCTCAGGTGTGCATATGTCTGGAAGTGAAAGGAAATTTCAGTGCTGTAAAGAACAATATTGCATAGGAACCTGGAATGTAAGATCTATGAATCAAGGTAAGCTGGATATGGTCAAACGTAAGATGGCAAGATTGAACATTGACATCTTGAGAATCAGAGAACTAAAATGGATGGGAATGGGCAAATTTAATTCATATTTAGACCATTATATACTGTGGACAAAAATCCATTAGAAAAAATGGAGTAGCCATCATAGTCAATAAAAGAGTGAGAAACGCAGTACTGTGGTACAGTCTCAAAAACGACAGAATGATCTTGGTTTGAATCCAAGGTAAACCATTCAACATCACAATTATCCAAGGGATAATCCAAGGCATTCAGGTATGACCTCAGTGATATCCCTTATGAATATACAGTGGAGGTGAAAAACAGATTTAAAGGATTAGATATGGTAGACAGAGTGCCTGAAGAACTATGGACAGAGCTCCATAACATTGTACAAGAGGTAGCTACTAAAACCATCCCAAAGAAGCATAAATGCAAGAAAGCAAAGTGGCTGTCTTATGAGGCTTTACAAATAGCTGAGAAAAGAAGGGAAGCAAAAGGCAAGGAGAAAAGCAAAGATATACACAACTGAATGTAGATTTCCAGAGAATAGCAAGGAAAGATTAGAAGGCCTTCTTAAATGAACAGTGCAAAGAATTAGAGAAAAACAATCAACTGGAAAAGACTATCGATCTCTTCAATAAAAATTGATATGTCAAGGGAATGTTTCATGCAAAAATGGGCATGATGAAGGACAAACATGGTAGAGACCGAACAGAAGCAGAAGAGGTTAAAAAAAAGTGACAAGAATACACGGAAGTTCTATACAAGAAAGATCTAAATGTCCTTGATAACAATGATGATGTGGTCGCTGACCTAGAGTCAGACAATCTGGAGTGTGATGCCAAGTAGGCCTTAGGAAACACTGCTAACAACAAAACTAGTGGAGGTGACAATATTCCATTTGAACTACTTAAAATCCTAAAAGATTATGCTGTTAAAGTGCTGCACTTGATAATGCCAGCAAATTTGGAAAACTCAGCAGTGGCCACAGGGTTGGAAAAGGTCAGTTTATTTTCAATCCCAAAGAAGAGCAATGCCAAAGAATGTTCAAACTACTGTACAATTGTGCTTATTTCACACATTAGCAAGGTTATGCTCAAAATGCTACAATCTAGGCTTCAGCAGTGTATGAACCAGAAGTATAAGCTGGGTTTCGAAGAGGCAGAGGAACTAAGAGATCAAATTGCTAACATTTGCTGCATTATGAAGAAAAAAAAGGAGTTCCAGAAAAACATCTACTTCTGCTTCATTGACTATGCAAAAACCTTTGACGATGTGGATCACAACAGACTGTGGAAAATTCTTAAGAGATGGGTGTATCAGGCCACGTTACCTGTATGCTGATCAAGAAGCAACAGTTAGGACTGGACAGAGAACAACAGATTGGTTCAAAATTGGGAAAGGAAGACAAGGCTGTATATTGTCACCCTGTTTATTAAACTTATATGCACAGTACATCATGTGAAATGCTGGCCTGGATGAATCACCAGTTGGAATTAAGATTGCCGGGACAAATGTCAACAACCTCAGATATGCAGACAATACCACTCTAACGTCAGAAAGTGAAGAACTAAAGAGCCTCTTGATGAGGGTGGAAGAGGAGAGAGCAAAAGCTGGCTTTAAACTCAATATTTAAAAAACTAAGATCATGGCAACTGGTCCCATCTCCTTTCCGACAAAGGTCCATCGAAGCTATGCTTTTCCGAGTAGTAATGTATGGCTGTGAGGGTTAGACCATAAGGAAGGTAGAAGGATGCCTTTGAATTATGGTGCTGGAGAAGACTCTTGAGAGTCCCCTGGATTGCAAGGAGATTAAACCAGTCAATCCTAAAGGAAATCAACCCTGATTGCTCATTGGAAGGACAGATACTGAAACTGAAGCTCAAATATTTTGGGCACATAATGCAAAGAGAAGACTCATTAGAAAAGACTGTGATTCTGGGAAAGATTGAAGGCAAAAGGAGAAGGATGTCAGAGGATGAGATGGTTAGATAGCATCGTAGACATAATGGGCATGGATTTGGGTGGACTCTGGGAGGCAGTGCAAGACAAGGAGACCTGGTGTGTGCAGACTATGAGGTCGCGAACAGTCTGACACAACTGAGCAACTGAACATCAACAACAACAATCCAGGAAAATTCCTCTTAGCTCTCTATAATGCATGTTTAAGATTCAATGCTTTCATTGAAATGATGAAATTCACATCATCCCATTACATCAAGGACTCCTCTCTTTGCTTGCATGTACAATGGGACAGAGTTTACAGCATGACATCTTTTATCATCTTCCCCACCTTTTTGATCTCCTGTAGATGCCTTCAGTCAAGGGTGTCCTTAAGGAGATCAAAAAAGTCAAGATGTATGTGATTGAAGCTCTGCACCATATGTGCCATGACGTATAAAAAGAAGAAGGTCTTCACCACATCTCTGATATAATATCCTGAAAACTGGATATTCACTGTCCCCCATCATCAGCAGGGAGCATTCAGGTTCAGTGATCTCAGTAAAAGAAAGAAAAAAATCCATGTAGTTTTGTCACTGGATTTAGTTATCAACTACATGAGTTAAAAAGATTGATTAACCTTTGATTTATGGCAAAGAATATTGTGTAGTTTTGCTGATAAAGACTAATGGCACATTTGAAGACATTGAAAGACAGGAAGAGACATTAAAAGACTACAGTATTAGCACATCCAAGATTCAAATTTGTAAAGAAATGTATTGGCACAAAACAGTGAAGCTATAGGGGAACATCTCTTAGGTTCAACGCTATCTTAACTGGAGCCTACATTTTGCATAACTTATTTTTATACCAGGAATAATCTTGAAGAGGACTAGGGCAAAACTATTTGCACTAACAAACTTGAGATCACTTTCTGAAGTTCAGAGGTTGACCTTATTCCTCAGCTGTAGGAGATGAGGACTGAAAGCAAAGGGGCAACTGCACATGAAATCAGTTACAACCCACTTTGGCCTTGTCTTCATGGAGTTATGTCTGAGTTGGAAAAAAGCTGTGTTCTTTTGGGACCAAAAGCTTTTTTGTAATTCAGTCCGTTACAGATGAGACTCCGTATAACACAGACTCCTTGTCTTGAGGATTATTTTAGGGACTGTGGAAAGGTTTTTATAAAACCTCTTTAAAACTCATGCAGCTCTCCTCAGTTCACAAAAGTGTTTTAAATTCACCAAGCAAGATTTATGAGTTCCACCGTAATGGGTACAAATACCTGTTAAGGGATCATAAGTATGTAGTTCTACTTAAAAATGAAAAAGGTATTGCTAGAATAGACCATGGCCTACCACATTCTGTTTCTTCATGAATCCTTTAGAATAGCTCATGTTATGCAGCAACTTTTATATATAGGATAATATTTTTATATACAGTACATGATAATACTAAGATTCAGCATCTTAGTGTAGTGCCTGGTGGTAATGCTTCCTAAGGGGATAGAAATGTCAGCTCTCTTTTTTCCAATTATTTATTCATGTAATTATTTATTTTAAAATAAAATACATGCATTAAGTATGTCAGAGACATAATTCACCTGTTTCATATTCTGAGAGAGAAAGAAATGTTAAATTAACATTTACATTGCCATTATTTATGAGTCTGAAACCAAATTTCAGCAGAGGAATCCTTGGTGTCTCAAAGGATTTCTGATATGGGAGTGGGGGCTACATGCAGTTTGTCCCCAGCTCTTCCTCAGCCTTTCCAGCTTAGGGAATCTAGTATAATTCTTCTTGTCCTTTTGCTACCCTCTTGAAGCAGGATAGTTTGAGAGCTGAAACAGCAATTTCTGTCTGAATGAAGTTCAGCAAGTTCCAAATTCATCTTGGACTCAGTCATGAACTTAAGGCATACTGTAGTTTATTATGAATACTTGTTATTGACTTTAAATTAGCATTTTAACATTTTCTAACTATTTGTGAATATGTTATAATGTTACTGTTGCCGTTAATTATAAGGGTTAGATAATGGTGTTCTGTCTGCATCTAATTACCAAAAAAGCCAGATATTTACTCTTCTAAATAAGACCCATCCTTATTTCTTTTGTCTTAAAGTGTTGCAAAAAAGTATGTAGGCTTTCAAGTTCTTTATCAAGGGTGAAGAAATAAATCCAAATTAGGCCAGATTGCCGAATTTCTTACTCATTTTAGGTATAGTTTTGGGAGTGAAGGAATGTCTTACTGCTTGGTGTTGCATGTTGTTTATATCTAGGACACTGGGACAAAGGAGCAAAATCTGATTCCCAATTCTGAAACTGTGAAGGCCAGCTCTAATCCAGACCTTATGTCACCTGCTCAGCAATTCTCCACATGGTCTAAGAAATGCTCCAAAATGTCCTTGATAGCAGTGGGTTTTGATCCTTCTTTGTAAATACTTTCATTTCATTGGAGCTATGATTTCTGTCAGATTGGTATTTACCCTGTGCTTTTTCTCTGTTTAAAATTGCCTATAACTGGGTAAGATTCTGCTGTTTCTTCTGGTTCATATTTAGAGATGTGTGTTATAGGGCCAATCCATTTTAGCATTCTGGTACCAGATGGTTTTGTTTCTTTTTCTTCCCCCCTCAGGTAGCCCACTATGCTCCTGCTGTGTTCCTGACCACATGGGCCTTTCCTTCCTCCCCACATACGGCTGTCAAAGCAATCGCACAGCTAGTGTGGCAGCTTTGCGCATGAAAGCTCGGGAGCACTCTGAAGCTGTGTTACAGTCAGCTAACCTTCTGGCTTCCAATAGCCCCAGCCCCACTCCGGCCTCTGGACCCAAGTTGAGCTCAGACAACGTCTTGGACAACAAGCCTCCCTTGACCATGGAACACAATGAGAGTGAGAAGAGTGTTTGAGAGTCTACCTTCTATATCACCATGACCCCTCAAATCCTCCAAAGCCAAACTGAAATTCAACTACCTGGGTTGTTCCGCAACTGGGAAAAGACACAGTTGCTGCAAATTAGCAAGACATAGACATCCACTGTTTTTGGCCATATCTTTACTTCACTTCTCTCTGGATTTCCTCAGGTTCTTTATTGTTCTCCCTAAATCTGTTGGTACATTCTGCCATTAGATCATTTTGAAGTGGAACTAGATCCACTTTAAAATGAACTTGCCTATGGAGGAAGATCAAAGGACATAGCCCAATGCCTCTTTTTCATGTAGTGCCTGTGATCCTCTTCCATGAACAAAAACTGCATAAAAATATGCTGACATTTCAAGATTGCAGATC
>JANHZU010004713.1:58492-71134 GCA_032468055.1 Acrochordus granulatus
GATGGCCTTCATGGCTGCCTCAATGTTCCTGTGGCACAAGGTCATGCCATGCTAGAATAGGGTGAAGCATGACATGGCCTTGTGCCACAGGACCATAAGGGCAGCCATGAAGGCCATCCTGGGTCAGCCTGGCAAAAGGGGCTCTAGTGAAGTTGCGACAGGCATAGCAAGTCAGCAATGGATATCATATTGCTACAGAAAGTACAATGAGATACAAACAGAATGATTAAACAAATCACTAAGAAGTGAAAAGCAAAACCAAACTACAATTGTTTAATAATAGAGAGAATTGGGCCTAATAAAAAAACAAGTAAAAAAAAACAAGTAAAAACTCAAAGAGTATGTCTACCTATAAGGATAGAGAACAATTACCACTATCTACATTTCTCTGCATGTTCTGTTTCACAATTCTTTATTTTCACAAATATTCCTTTCCCTGTATCTATAGTGTCATGCTTACTCTCTGTTATTCCAGGAATCATTTTGAGCATGCTGTTGCAGCAACTTAAAAAAAAGAGAATTTTTAAGGAACTCCATTTCAAAATTGCACTTTGTTAAACAATAAAATGCCAGCTCAGAGAATTTGTTTGCAAGATCAGCAGATTTGGATTTGCAAACCCTTCCTAAAACAGTGACTATTGTTTTTTAAAAAAATATTTTCCCCTAAATGATTTCAGTTCATTTTTAATTGAATTGTACATCTTATGTTATATTTATATTATAAAGGCAAAAAAAATTAACATGATTTATCTTGGTCTGATTTTTTTACAACTCCAAAACCTTACATGTTTACAGGAGTACATTGAGGGTTTTTTTTTCCCCCACTGTACATTACATTATCAGGGATCCACCACTGAAAGATTCTGACTTGCCCAAATTGTGCCATGAAAGCTGTATCTTTTCCACTATATATCTGTGCTACTAGATATGTATGAACAGTAGTGGAAAGAGTTTTGCCTGCTGGTTTCAACCAGGAATTTAAAAGCTGCAGTCTGATTTTGCTATTGTATTTGTGTATGAAGTGAGGAATAGAAAGCTCTATGGAAACCATTCTACAAATTGTTTAAGGATTACTCTCTTTTCCCATACTTTCTCTATTTTTTTTAATGTCACTGCTGTTACTGTGCCTCTCAGTAGACTTCTGCCTTCAAGGAACCAAAAACAAAAATGTAAAAAGTAATTAATTGTTCAGAAGGCTATGTTGCATACTCTCATGTTTGCAACTTCTGTCACTTGATTTCCTTTAATTACAACTCATTGTATAACAAAATCTGCCATCTCCAAACCCATTTATTTTCACAACGATTACTTAATGAATACTGTAGGAATAGCATTTATACATTTATTTAATTCTTTAAAATGCTTCCCTTCACCCTATTTTCTTCTTGGATGATAATGATAATAATGAAGATGATTTTAAAAGGCATTCTGTAATAGTAACATGCTGCTGTAAATTAAATTTTGTTTGACAAAACAAACTGATATCTCAATTAGGCTAAAGGCAAAAAGGTATGTATGACTTTATTTGTATTAAAACAAGCAGAAACTGATGTCTATATACTCATTAATCCAGGTCATGTCCTGTTGTAAAATTGCAAAGGAAGGAAGGAAGGAAGGAAGGAAGGAAAGCATATACATTAAGACATTAAATCCTTCAATCAACAAGAAGGAAGGGACAAGAATTCAATTGCCCCCTATGTACAACCCCACTTTGACACATATGCAAAATGGACATTTGGCTAGAACAGAGGTGATTAAACTGGAATCTTGAGACCTCTCTCTAGTCTTTACTGCCAATCTCCCGTTTTTTTAGCTTGTTCTATGAGAACCAGGGTATTGGGTTACGTTTTCTGCTCCCCCTCCCCTGGGAAATATGTTCATAAATTCTATATCATTTTTCTTCTTTTCTTTTTATATGAGTCTAAAAAAGGCCCTGGAGTTGAAATGTTTCTCTGTAACATCTAAAAATAAAAACCCAGTTGCTTTTTAAAATTTGATGTGCAATATTTTTTTGCAATTCTGCTACAAAACTGTTAAGATGAAATCTTTCAACATGATTTTGGAATAGGTATGGATCTCAGAGTTCTATTACCCAACTAGGGTACAGTACAGTACAACTTCCTTTTTAAAGAAGGTTTTCATCTGGCCATATCATGAATGCCATCAGTGTTTCGAAATAGCTGTTTCTCAGTATCTTGATGCATGCCATCCACATGATGAATAACATCAGAGTATTTTATCAGAGTATATTCTTTTTATTGTCTTGTTTAAGCACTGGAATGGTTTACTACTGCCCTTTCCTTTTCTATGAAAAGATCATCTGTCCCCACCTGTTTCTCAGTTTAGCTGCCTCCTTGCTATAGTTGAAAAGCTAGGGTAATTTCCAAATCTAAGGTGATCACACTGAGAGTATATCCCCTTGACGTACAGTACATCTCCCAGCATGCTTCCCTTATCACTTTATATTTTGGGAAACACACATTATGTATACACTATAAAGCATCTAATCACAGTTCACAAAATATTTATTTTTCTAAACTTGTTGAATTTACTACATTTCAAGATTATACAGACAATACTATGCAAAAGTACTGCATAGGCCATACTGTAAGCCAAAATTAAATTTGTTGTTTTAGCAATGATATAATGACCATATACATTTGTGTCTCAGTCTCTTTATTAGAATGCAACCAGAAAATACATGAAATTTGTATGCAGTTCTCAAAAACAGGAAAAAGCAGAAAAAAAAACAGCTTCTGAGGAATCAGAATAGTTAAGGGGGGAAAAAAAAGAACTGGAAGGCCAAGGAAACTTTTGAATTCTGATTAAGTTCCTCAGAGTTTCTTCTTTCAGAGTCTGGAGGAAGTCTAGCATGATCCTGGCTCAGCATCTGGCAGCTTCATTGGATGCCAAGTTGACCCTTCTACAATCTGAAAAAGCTTGATCAGGAAGAGTTTTTGTGGAAGGGTAGCAGCCAAGAAACCACTTTTGTGGAAGGGGAACAGTGCAAAAAGGTTACGATAAGCTAAAGCTCACAAAGATTTGACAGAGAGTCAGTGGAAAAGAGTATTATGGAGTGATGAATCCAAGTTTGAAACTATTGGACCCAACTATTTGGGTCCAATAGTTTAATTTTTCGGCATGGTAATGATTCCAAACATACTGCTTCTGTTGTGAAATCATATTTATTGACAAAAACATCTGATAAAACACTGACATTTGTTTTATCAGATGTTAAATACCACAGACTGGTATCTGTAGGATCCAAACCTGAATATTATAGAGACAGCATGGGATCACCTGGATAGAGAAAGCAATAAAAGACAACGTTAATCAAAGTAGTCTGAGAAGTGCTGAAAAAAACCAGGTATAATATACCAAAAGATTACTTCAGAAAACTTCAGGACAATCTCCCCAGAAAGAGTTCAGGATGTGTTTAGAGCCAAGAGAAGTGACACTAAGTACAGACTTTTACCTGAAGAAACCATTTTTTTCCTGAAAATTGTGTTTAAATTTTGTGTTTATATTTCCTGTATTTTCTTTTGAACTTTAATAGAGAGACTAAAAAAATAATTATGAATGGTCATTAAAGCTTTGCTAAAACAACTAAGTGAGTGGGCCCTAAGACTTTTGCACAGCACTGTACAATTTATCTCATGATTTTAGGAAAATGGTTTTAAAATGCTTTTAATTTTTTTAAATGTGATAGTTTGATAAGATATTTCCCTCCATCAATTTTGTCTTATTTATTTATTGCTATGATAATATCCACCTATGGGGGTGGTTGGAAAGATTGCAAAGAAGCATTTGATCCAGATGACTTTTTGTTATCCAATTCATTAGAGCAACCCATCAATAAACCACCTTCATGGAACATTATACTGGAGTTATGGTTATTTTATGAATCCCGGTGGGGCTGTGATGCTGTGCTATACTGCTGGGAATGTTGGAAATGTTCACTCTTGGAACACCCGAGGCAGTGAAGTAATCAAGGAGGAGGAGTCGATTAAATATGATTCCCCAAAGAGACAAGTGGCAGCGCTTCTAATATATGCAGAGAAAACCAAATGGGGATTTACAGACAGAACAATATTAATGTGAGTTTTATCCTCAATGTCATAAAGTATTCTGCAATCTACTGAGGAACAGCAAAGAGCTGGTACAAGAAGGGCTAATGCTTATGATGTGAATGGACTGAAGCTAAAAAGATGTTCACATAGTGATCTATCTGCAAACAGAAGAAAGTTTTGATGCTGAAAAGATATGTATGTGATTGCTAGGTAGAACATCAGAACCATATCAGAACCATGAAACAAAGTTAACAGTTCTTAAATGTTACATTGGAGTCACCCTTCCTCTACCAAGCAAATTATACTTTCCATCAAATTTTATGACTGGAATGCCTTTTTCTGTAAAGGAGCAGAATAAATACAGCTAAAAGAAGTGGTGTCCAGGAGTCAGTATTTCAAAATAGGCAACATGGTGGAATTGTCCACTTCCATCATCTTGCCTGATTTGACCCCTTTCCCCACAGATTATATGTACGTATGTGTGTGTCTGTAAGTATGTGCACTAAGCTAATAGTTATGTGGTAACAAAATGGAATAAGTTTACCAACACTGATTATTTTATTAAAGAAATGTGTTGGAGAAGAAATGGGAAAATAATATTTTGGTTGATGTTGTTCAATGTTTTAATATGTTTTTATGACATTCTGTTGCTTTGGTGGAGACAATCATCAATTATATTCACTTCAAATGCTCTTGAAAACTAGCAAACAAATAAGAAAAATAAGACACAACTGCTGTCTGGCAATACAGCCAATGTAAAAGGATTTTTTTTTCCTGGTCTCTTGAGAAAAAAACAAGGAGGAAGAAAGAATCTGCAACAAATGTGTGATGCAAAAGTAACCATAGAAACTGATGAGGTAATGCTATATGTAATATAGAGCGATATAATCATCAAATTGCTTTGTTCTATCAGAAGTTTAAAAAGAATGTACAAGTGGAAGTTTCCTTCAAAAATGATTTCACTGAGTAAACTTGTTGGGAAATATTTCAATCCTTATCTGCAATTTTCCATTGCTTAGGATTACAAGTATACAGTCTACCTCTGATGGCAACTTCAAATGGTTGCCATAGGAACCTGACTCTTTACTTCCCTTGATATTGCTGGAGCAAGATGGAATATAACAAAGGAAAAGGCGAAAGTTTGGACAAGAGATGATTTTGGAGAATACTGAATTCAGATGACCTTGTTAAATTTAGGTTCCCGTGTGAAGGATATGTGAGAATACTTGGTGATGTAGATAAGAAGCAATTAATTTTACTTACTGCTTGGCTGGGAGTAGAATTTATATAACAGTTGGTGGTTTTGAGGCTTTAATATTCTCCCACTTAAGTTACTTATTTATTGTGGAAATTCATAAAATACAGGAAAAAGAAAGACAGGATTCTATTGAAAAACTTTGAATTCATCTTGATTCCACTGTTTGATTTACTACACACTGTACTAAAGTCTGCCAGATTGCCATGAAGCATCTGTTATTCTCTATTTTATGTACTATGGATAAAACAACATCCCTGACAGCTGATAACATTTTGGGTTCAAGCCAAGGCTGTATCATCAGACCAGTTCAGGTCACCTTGGTCTCTATATTTTCCATGGCAACCATGGGATTATCCTGGTCCCATCACAGGCCTTAGGACAGAATATATTCCTCTTTTAGTATTTACCTATTTGGATAAGGGCTGGACATAGAAGAAATAGTAATAACCCCACTGTTGTGGTTGATTGTCTGCACTTTTTAAGCCCATATCACATAGTTCCAGTTTTATGGCATTTATTTCTTCTGCAATTAGCATATTGTGTCTCTTCAGGGATTTCATGAGAAAAGGTTAAAGTAATATGAGTGAATTTGCATTTGCATGTTGATTAAGAAGATAGTAACCATTGTGTGAACCTGGACTAAGACCATGGTTCAACAAAGGTGTCCAAATTAAGTCTAGATTTTGTAAATCATTTGAATTACAAAACACAATTCGTTTTTCTTATGAGCTCATCATTCATATGAGATCTTTTGCAGTGAGGAGTACAATGTTGGTCTCTCTTGGAGATGAAGAAACCATTGCAAATGAGGATAGGATAGGATAGGATAGGATAGGATAGGATAGGATAGGATAAGATGCAAGCCCAAAACTCTTTTTTTGGGGGGGTCTGTATGTACAAGTTCTTTGGCTTGGAAACAGGGATGAGCACCATATCCTAGAGTTGGTTATGACTGGCAGGGTCACCTTTATCTTTACCTGTATGTATGAGAAAATCCAACCTCCAGTCAAACTTCTGGTACAGAGAATTTGATTTCATATGAGATGTCGATCAACTACTTCTATGTGACTTTAGTATACTGTCTACTCATCCAGATATTTATTGGCGAGTAAATTGTCCTTCTCTTGATTGGGAACTTGTAACTATTTTGGAGATCTTCTAATTTATTGGAATTAAAACATTAGCAAAGAAACTAGAGGAGATTCTGGTTGAACTTCTAATGTCAAATGAAAATTGGCTTTCTCCTATATTGGTTTATTTATTTATGCATATAGACCAGCTTTTTCATTTTTTTCCATTTTTGATCAATGAAAATATTCCAACCACTGTGATGGGAACATTTATTTACCTTCCGTAACTTAAAAGAGTCTTTTGACTCAATCCCATGTGAACAAATTAGATGCATTTATTGATTATTATTTACAGTGACTAATTATAATGCTTCATTAGATATCTCAGACTCAATTCCTATAAGAGTAGATGGAAAAGAAAAATGTATCATTGACTGCCTTTTATTCAACTTTTCATTCAACTTTTATCTTAATGGATTTGTGTGAACCACATCTCAGTGTGAATTTTACCCTCAATTTTAAATTATAGATCTCCTTGCTCTCTTCTGATATCACCACTCTTCTATCATAATCCAAGTTGGCTTTCATCACAGCCTATGGCCATTAATCAAATACTGCCATACTGAGAAATTAACTACTAAAAATTGAAGAGATACTTTCGGTATAAATGAAAAATCAATGACTTTCCAGACAAAAAAAAAGTGGTTTCAGCATTTGCTTTCAGTCCTCTACTTACTGAGTATATCTGATCCACAAATTTATAGTCCACATTCAAAACATCATCAGTGCAACTATCAGGTTTGTCAGCTGCAATAGGAACACTTTACCTCCTGCTGTTATTAATCTACTTAACGCTAAAGTGTGAGTCTTCTGTCATTTGGCACTCAGCTTTAGGCCTACTCTGATCAATCACACTTTGAAAATATTCAAAATTTATGAGAATTTTCATGACAAATTTCCAATACTACCTCAAATGTCCTTCTTTATTTGGGAATAGAATGCCTCTCTGTAGCTTGAATGAAAATCTGCCAGCTGGCATTTTCTCTGATATATACCCTTAGGGGCTAATCACTAGTTCATCTTTATTTTCATGAATTAAGTAAATTTATTTGGGGGCGGGAATCCAAAGACCCTTCTTTTAGTGATTTCCCTGTTTTGCTTCTAATAACATTTGGTTGTACAATAGCTACACAAGATGTTAAACAAGGCCTTTTTGTTTAACCAGATACCTACGTATTTTTGTGGTTTCATGGAAAAATAGTGATCCTATAACCTAAACCAAAAATGTAGAGATCTGAAACAAAGTTATTTTATTGAAATAATCTATAACTGTTAGATTGGAAGGAGCAGGCCCAGACAGTTCACTTCTAAGGTTTATTGAAGTTACAACGTCACAAGAATTTCTCCAAACACCTGCACTCCTCAGATAAAACTAATGGTCTTCACAAAGGGTCAAACCTCTGGCATTTGTACATGCAGAGAAACTTCAAACTGATCCCGCCCCTACTCTCCTGGCTCGGCCCCTCTTTCTCCCACAATAACAGTGATAACTAGGTTCCTGGCCAAATTGACTGAGAGATCCAACAGTAAATAACAAGGAATTGGTTGGAGATAGAAAAAACAAGGAATTGGTTGGAGATAGAAAAAACAAGGAATTGGTTGGAGATAGAAAAAGGTTGTCACTGATCATACATAATTATATGGATAGAAAAAGTCCCATCTCTATATAGCCCAGAGCCCTTGATAGTGAGATGGGCAGTACATAAATAAATTTATACATAAATAAATTTATTTATTTATAAATAAAATATCAGGAATATCATAGTCAACCAGACCTTGGTCTTGTCATCAATGTCGATCAACATTTTTAAACCAAATACTTGACATTATTGAATATTATTATAAGATTATCATTTTTGTACAATTGTCAAAATACTTGTTATCTGCTTTCTACTTTGTTCTACACTTTAAACTGAATTATACTATCAAAGGTCATCCTGAATCTCTCCAACTTTCTTAGTTCTATACAATATTCTGATAAAACAGGAAACATGATTTAAACATTAAAAATCAAAACCTTAACTAAGAAAACCTACCTTTTGAAATCAAAACCCACCAAGAACTTTTAAAGCATTTTAACTTTGCCACAGTTTCAGGCAGTAGATCCAAACTTCCCTTCCATTTCAAAGATCTATTTCATTGCCTTTTGAGACCCCTTACAAATTCTTTTTTTTAATAATATATCTGCCACAGCAAAAAGAGCACTCACACTAGTGAAACTTAATGCCTTATTCTTGGTGTTGATGGATAGAAATTTTAATAATGTGAAGCATTTCTGTATTTGTTCAAATGCTGCTATTGAGTTAGCAGCATATTTTATTTTGCTACCCCCTTTATTACGCTCAAGATATCAAATCATATGAAGTTTCTCATCCTGCTACATAAGTTGATCAGAAATAGAAACTTTTTCCTTCTTATTCCCATAATTTTTGGAAACAGTTCCAGGAATGCAACAAAGTTAATCAATCACTATTATTATTCAGCAGATTTGAGAAGAATCCAATTACTTTTAATGGCTGTGGAATAAAATACTTTATTCTAAAGTATTCTATGACCTTTTCTTATGAACTAGTCTTATCTTTTCTCTTTTTCCTCCTCCTTCTCCTCTTTCTTATTTTTGGAGATGGAAGATGAGACAGAGAAAGCTAGTTTGTATTCCCAGAAGCGAGTGGTTTCATTTAACTATTTATTTATTTGATTTTTATCCAGGCTTTATTACTTTACAAATATTACAAGGCAGTGAACAAATCTAATATTTCTTCTTTCTACTATTTTTATTTTCTCCACAACAATCCTGAGATTGGCTGGGCTGAGAGAGAATGACTGGCCGAAAGTAACTCACCCAGTTTTCATGCTTAAAGTGCAACTACTGTAGATCTCATGGTCTTCTGATTTCTAGGCCAGATCCTTAACTACTACACCAAACAATCTGTAGGATGGAATCAGGTTGCTTGTTTGATAATTTTTTTACAAGGAAAGGAAGAGAGGTAGTGTAAATCAATAGACCTGCTGGATTTCTTAATCTGGTCAGTCCTCTAGTGATCTTTCTTTATAATGCCTCTTGTTTTCAGTGACATATATTTTAAAATATACAACCACATAAATGCATGGGAATTATTTTTCAGATTCTAGTATATTATTCTACATATCAAGTACATAATATACCATGTCTCTCAATTCCTCTACAATACAAAGTCTTCAAATTTGCTCTTTTTCCATCTGTAAGTTCATCCCTCTTTCTCCATATTGTATATTTCAGTTACTACTGACAAAGTTTTGTCCTTAAAGGCCATTATACTGCATCTCTCTAAATGGCTTGTTATAAAAAGTTTGTTATTACAATGCTAGGTTTAAGTTTTTTTAAAAAAAAAAACAAAATTTACTATGCATAAAATTTGCCTTATTATTGATCAAAGTGAACACAAACTGAGCTGAAACTTGAGGTTCAAACAGATACCAGAATTTTGACACTCAAAGTTGGATTTTATATGTATATATTCTGTGTACAATATAATTGTAACCATCCATTGTCTTTGCAATTATTTTTCACTCAGTGTCAGTTTAGCTTTTGAGAATGTCTTAATATTGAATATCATAACTCATCACATGTACAGTACATATGACATGAAGCATTGTATAAGCCTGTCATTTTTTTTTTTGAAGACTGAGTCAAAAGCAGTCTTGAAACAGGGCCAAAAATGAAATAATACTTTCCAAACTGAATAGTGAAAGTACTCTGCAGAATAAATTAAAATAAAACATTTGCAAAAATAATTTATATCATCCAGCTTTGAAAAACAAGCTGGCTTCAGATGACTGTGCTAATATCTAGTAACTGCTGTCGTAGAAATCTGTTCTGTTCCACACAAGGGTTCAGGAAATGAGACAGAGAATAATGAAGATACGCCAAATCAGTCCTGCAAAGACACTATTGATTTATTCAGGCCAATCCATGGATGTAAAAACAACATTCTACCAGATGCAAGAGTGATTAGGGATCATTCAAAAAGAATTCATGATCTAAAGTTACACATCTTTACTATTCAGCACAGAATAGATTCCTTGTCTCAGGAACACTCAAACACATACAATTATTCAACCTCCAGTATAAATTTGGAATGAATCTACCTAGTTCTGGCCTCTTTGCTAAATACCAACTTAATATTGACTATCTTTGGTCCAATGCTCCCATATTTGAAGTGTTGTCCTTATATGAAAAGATTCATATTTTAAATATCATGTAGACTTTAAAAATGGAGTGCCTCTTAAAATCTTGTAAATGGTTTTTAGGATTGAGACAAGGACAGCAGCCAGCTTCAGGAACTATGGGACAAGCTTAATCAGAATAAGAAATCAGAATATTCCAGAAAGCTTATGGTTTAGCTATCTGAGATATTACAAACTTCTTTAGCTGTTAAGGAGAAGCTTTCTGATTTCTATATTCTGATAGTTATCTATCTCATATACGAATGGGAAGAAGTATATTCTTTTCAATGCTCAAACACCAGACATTCCTTAAGAAGATGCATTTAATTCTTACTCTACCTGTATTCAGAAGAATGAGCAAAATGTACTATTTTTGCTTGACCTTATATTCTTATAGTTTGCAGATTGTGCCTTAGTAGTTATTAGACAGAGTAACAGACAAAGAAACAATACAGAGTAAATGTAACTATAGCTTTGTGGTCAGTAAGTCCACAAGTGCTTAAGAGTTATGCCATTTGGATCTCCAACAACTAAAAAGACTGGAATATCAATTTCAATATTTATTTCATTATAAATAAATAGACTAACACAGTAAAATTATAGTCCAAAGAAGATATACAAATTCAAAGCATAACAGGAATCAGGGCTAAAAAAACCAAAATAAATTTTAAGGACAATCTAGGTAATTGTGGATTTTGATTTCTAAAGAACACTCTAGAAGTTAAAACTGAGAACACATCAGAAACTTGACAGAAATACAAGATGAGATGAAAAAATAACTAGGAATGTAGAAATTTTCGATTGCAGAAAATAAGTATGGAAGGCAGAAGTAAAACAAGAGGCCTTTTTATACAGACTGATTAGCCTGAGTAGATGGAGTCTATCTAAAATTAGAAAGTCCATTATTTAGAGGTTTCAACCTGTGTTTCAAAAATTCCTGTCATGCTGGAACCTCTGGTAAAAGTAAAACTAGTTTCTTTCAAACTTCATAAACAGGCAATAAAATTCAAAACATGGTTCAACCTCAGTAAATGCAACATAATGAGGTGGGGGAAAAATAGTGCCTTCTCTGAGGGAATGACAAGAAGAAGAAAAGAACAGCTTGGTCTGAAATTGTTTGTATTGTGACCACAAAAGTAGCAGCATTTTCCTTTCCCTCTTAACTTGTTATCACTGTCATCAGTTCTGCTGTCACACAGAAAGTCCTTCAACACTACAAGTAAATGCTAGCTTCTTCAAAAAAATATCATTATTTTAATCAAATCACGATGATGTAGAAAGTGGGCAGTGAACTTCTCTCATTTTATCTCTTATAATAAAGTCTATGCAATCAAAAAGAGGGGTAAATAGGTTTCAAGTCCAGTTTGAAGCTCATTATAACAAATCATTGATTTGTTAAGATCCTGCCCTTGAAATTAGGTGGAAAAGCATTAATTTTGGTTAAAATTAATTAATTACCCTACCAGCTAATTCTGAAATAGATGTGTTTAACTTCTGATATCTTTTATATATCTGTCTGAGAGAAAAGGGGGGGAATTTATGCTCCTTGTAGGGTGTGTTTATGTGTCTGTGTGTGTAAAGATAAAGTTTTCTCCTGCCACTTGTGGCTAACTCTAGGGGCCGATCATCTCCATTTCATAACAAAAGAGCCAGTGTTGTACAAAGATTAGAGAAGTGCTGGCATGACTTTATGCAAGGCACAGAGAGAGCTGTTATATGTTCCTGTATATGTCATATGACATATATGACACATACAGACATACACAAAAAGGCTACACAAAGCCTTTTCATACAGGCTTGAAAAATAAAATACTGATTTTTGGAACCATAACAGCAAGACCAAAACTGCTGGTTTAAGAGGAAAGATACAATGGTAAAATGAACCAAATACTTCAGTTTTTTTTTTATCCTAAGAAGTGAAGTCCTGGAGAAAAAAAGGAGGAGGGAGAATAATACTTCTATGTGAGAAAGAAAGATT
>JANHZU010004715.1:12681-24393 GCA_032468055.1 Acrochordus granulatus
CTCTCCTCTCAGCCTAGCTTCTACTACTCTTTCCCACAGCTTCATGGTGTGGCTCATCAACTTTATGCCTCTATAGTCGCTGCAGCTCTGTGAATCCCCCTTGTTCTTAAAAATGGGGACAAGTACATTTCTTCTCCACTCCTCAGGCATTTTCTCGCTTTCCAGAATCTTGTTAAACAATCTGGTTAGAAGCTCCACTGCCATCTCTCCATATGTCTCCTGGTATATTGCCTGGGCCAACTGCTTTTCCATTTTTCATCCTCTTCATAGCCCACCTCAACTTGTCCTTACTAATTTCCCGTACATACCAGTTCTTTATGTCTGCCTCATCTAATCTACCCTCTCTCTCATTTTCTACATTCATCAGTTAATCAAGGTAGTCCTCCCACCTACCTAAAACACTCTCTTTGTTTGTCAGCACATTTCCATCCGCATCTTTTATCACCCTAACTTGAGGTACATCCCCCTCCACTCCATTTCTCTGTCTAACCAGTCAATACAATACTTTTCTCCTTCCTTTCAGGTTCTCATGCATCTCGTTGTATGCCTTTTCCTTTGCCTTGGCCACTTCTCTCTTCACTCTGTTTTGCATCTCTTTATGCTCTTGTCTGCTTTCCTCGTTTCTTTTGCTGTCCCAATTTTTCTTCACCTGTCTCTTCCCTCTCACCAATTCTCTTTGTCTCCCTTACTCTTTCCAGATGTCATACCAAGAACCTTCCTAGCCGTCTCCCTCACCACTTTGGCAATAGTTGCCCAGTCATCCCACACCTCCTTATTGATGGTCAGGATCTAACTCACCTTCTTCCTAAATTTTACACAAAATTGTTCCTCTTTCAGTTTCTACCACCTGATTTTTGGTACAGTCCGCACTCTCTTCTTTCTCCTTACTTCTAAGATCATCTTGCAGACCACCATTTCATGTGTGGTGCTTTACCACACACTCTCCTGCCACGACCTTACAGCCTCTGATCTCTTTCACACCACATCTCCTGCAGAGAATGTAGACCACCTGTGTGCACTTTCCTCCACTCTTACATCACCCTGTGCTCATCCTTCTTCTTAAAATAAGTGTTTGCCACTGCCATTGCCATTCTTTTTGTGAAATCCACCACCATCTGCCCTTCTGCATTTCTCTCCCTGATACCACACCTACCCATCACTTCCTCATCACCGGTGTTCCCTTCATCACTATGTCCATTGAAGTCGGCTCCAATCACTACTTTCCCTTCTCTGCCCACTTCATCCAACTTACTCCAAAATTCTTCTTTCCCATCAATCTCACACCCAACTTGCGGCGCATATGCACTGATGACAATGATCACTCCCTTCAGTGAATCAATATCTGTTGATCTGCCACTATTTAAGAATACTCTAATATTTCCACTTCTTTTTCCTCAACTTAAAGCAATATACAGCTGCCCATGCTGAAATACCAATTTCTCCAGATAAATCTAATGGTCAAAAAATACACATGAATACTTCATTTTGTTCCCTTCATAAATGGCCAATAATCTAGGGTAGGCTGGAATGAGTCATAAAACTTATATCCAAACCCTGTCCTCTTTCACTTTTTGTAAGTTCAAATACAGCAAGCATCTACGAAAATCAGTATTGAGAGCTTGTAAAGATTTATTTTAAAAATATATTTTTTTAAAAAACCTGTTGGATCTAATACATAAGAATTGGACTTTTTAAGGTTTACACATAACATTCAGCCAGCAGCTGAGGAATTCTGGGAGTTGAAGTCCATACATCTTAAATTTGTCAAGGTTGGACACCACTGCATTTATTTATTTATTTATTCATTCATTCATTCATTTATTAAATTTATATACATTAATGGTTAATGGCCTAATGAGTCGGTGACAAGTTATTTTAGCTTCCGGTGAACTTCAGCTTTTCAGTGACTTCTCTAATGAAATATCTATACAAGTTTCCATCTATTGCCACAAGAGAGATAGTAAGAAAGTCACCTAATCAATTGTGATGGTAAATCAATTGATCTGTAACCCTGTTTTCATAGAGTGAAAAAGATATAGAAGGAAAGATTTTACAACCATCTCATTTCCAACTGAAAAAAATCTATAAATAAAAGAAACAGCTCAGTATTTGGAAAAAAAATGTTCCTTGTATTGTTGTAATTCAAAAGATATGGAAAATCTGATTGATGATTTATAGAAATGTCAATTACTTTTGTCATTTCCAAGAGATTTAAAGCCACAAAGATTTAAATATAAAGCACAAAAATGAGATGTAGGCTCTTTTCTGTCACATCTAAACATATAGGATTGTGGTGAAACAGACAGATATGTGGGTGGCATCTGCAGAAACTCACTGATGAATCCTTAGAAAACAGTTCCAATATATTCCTTATGAGAATAATGAATTCAGGATATATTTCAAAAAAATGCCTATGGCAGCTCTTTAGCTGGGGTAGTGCCCATTCTGGAATGCCTTGCCTAAAAGATTAGTCCTCTATTCTTTCTTCATAAACAATTTAAAACAATGTTTTTTCTCATTATTATTATTTGGCCAATTAGATTTTTTTTAAATTTGTGCTCATTGATTAATGGATGTATAAGATTACTGGATACCTTTCCCCCCAACTGATTCATTAAATCAAGGTTTTACTTTATATACAGTACTTCATATGGCAAAAATGCATAACTTAGATATCTTCTACTAACAAAATAATTCATTGTCCTTCTGTGAATATTATATTGCCTGTTCTCTAGTTATAGTATTGCTTGTCTCAAATGCAAGTCCAATTTTATTATAAGTATTACTATTTAGTGATAGTTCTTAGCCTCAAGCAAGTTTATAAAATAGAGGCCACTATAGCTTTGGGAACAATTATGCTTAATTACATAAAAAGTTCATTTTAGCCAATGATCCCTTTTGACAAGTGCTGGAAGATTTGAGGGAAATGGCCTTCCTTCATTTGTATCCACTGATATCTTAAACCAGAGATCAAAACAGATGAAGAAATGAGATCTTTGTACATGTTTTACTGCTGTGGACAATGCTAACTTTATCCTAGCCATGATGCATTGCTTGAAGAGAATGATCAAACCTTTTTCCTTTGTGATTATATCTACATTAGGAAAGGGATAATTTTATATTACAGAGGTAGGGTTAAACACTTCTCTTCCTAGAACTATTGTTCTGATATAATTGGGGCCTCCCACTCCTGTTTAAAAGGGGAGAGGGCTGGAATTCATCTGAAATCTTCCTGATCATATCTAATTTTTCCCTGAAATAAACACTATCTGTACGAATTAAGAAGCTCTATTTAGGTAGAGACCTTTTCTCTAGGAACTTGATTACCTGGAATACACAAGCATAGCCACCAAGAAAATAAAGAGGGATGTGTTTGTAAAAATAAGAGCAATGGTCATGTTTCTATGCCAGGGCTTTACTCATTGAAGTCAGCCATAATATGTTTAATGCATCCATGCTGAATTTCAAAACCATGGTTTATGATTTAGTTGTTCAATTGTATGGTAGCTATGTTTTTTCAATGAATCTTGGTTAAAACAAAGGATGACTTAGCATATTATGTTAATCTAATCATTATGTATCTGTTTATTTCAGGGTGTCAAGTGTACTGCAAATATTTTTAGAAACATATTGTTGCAGTTATCTCAAAATATTTGCAGAGAGTGATGCCAAATGCAAAGGCCAAGCTGAAATATATTGCAAAACCTTGGACTTTTATGACTACTACAACACTGACCCCAAAATATTAATATTCTTGTCCTTACAGGTAGTTTTTGACATACAGCCAGTTGCTTGTTAACTGGTGAAAGTTTCCGTAGACTTACCTGGGGTTTCTTACAATCTGAATTTGAAGTTCCGAAGGTTGGAGCCCCCTCACAGTCATGAAACTGTACTTCATTCAGGTGACTATAATGACAAGTCAAGTGTAATCCTAGATTCCTTTAGGGAAATGATTTATAAATAATAAATCTTTAGTATGAAAGATAAAACCCTTATGTTTTCATTTGATGTGACTGAGAGCCTCTTCTCTTTAGCCAAATCTCAAGTTTTGAAATAATTTTAAGTATTACAAAGGCTTGCAAAGATTCCTGCCCTCCTACACATTTTACTCAGAAATCTTGAGAACACTCTGATTCCCATGAAAGTAAGACAGCACCATAGACGATAGACACAAACACCCATTTCTCTTCCTGAACTTCTGTACTGAGTAAAGAACAGCCAATGTGTTGGCAAGAAAGATTTACTCCCACTCCACCACATGCCAAGTCAAACAGCAGCCAGTCTGCTGTTTATGCACATAAAATAAGTACAAGCATCCTAGAAACAGTATATTTTGCCTTTAATAGAAAATGGACAATATTCTTGGTTGAGTACCGATAATCTCACCCAAAAGCTTTGAAAAATCCTCCTGAAAAAAAATAGGTGCAATAATATCCCAATATCCAGAGCCTGGCTTTCTTTCTGTAGAGAGGGTAAAGAACTCATTTTATAGACTAAGCCTACTATTTCAGCACATTTGCACTTCCCAAATAAGTGAGATGCTTTCAGTGGGCAAAACAGCTTACTTTGCACTTTGCTGTATTTCTCTAATTTAGGCCACATTTAGTTAATCTACATAAACTTAGATACCTGGTTCATTTTACATTAGTGTTTTCCGAACTTGGCAACTTTAAAATATATAGACTTCAACTCACAGAACTGAAGTTTCAAGGAAACTTACAACAGCAACTTAATTTATTTTTCTACAATTCTGTCTGGAGTTAGGACTCTGGCATTGGGCCAGTCTTTCTTTCTCAATCCAACATGTTGTGAAAAAAACACAGGAGTGCTCCATGTGTGATTACGACCTCTTGAACAAAAGACAGGCTATCAATCTAGTAATTATTCACTTTTCACCAGTGCTTTCTTACTCTATTGAACTGGAATTGTCTATATGAAAAGCCTTTGTTATGAAATTATTTTTCTATGTTTACATCTTGTGATTCTGCAGTGCCTTATCACAGGAGAAAATATTCTGCAGGTTAGGTTGCATCCTACTCTTTTAGCCAACAGTTTAAAACTAATTAGGTTTAAAACTAATTCATGTTTCTAGGTTAGTCCTAATAAATAACTGATGTAGTTACTAGGTAAAACAATTAAATATTACATTAGATATGAATTCAGGCTGCCCCCTAGCAGTAGTAACCTAGCATTGCTGGCTAGAAAAACCTTGATTAGCATAAGATTCAACAGCAAATGCTTTTTGTTCTTCAAGAATGACCGGAATGTTGCCACTATTGGCTCGTCACTTTGGGACACAACAGAAACACTGGGGACACAAAAAGCAAAGAAAAAAGAGCTAAACTAGAGCAACTGTACATAGGTGGATGCTGCCCCCTATGAGTTGACATGGAGAACCCTTTGTAGATCAGGAAGGTGGAACCCAGACACTTTTAACACAAAAACATGAAATACTTGGGAGACAGTACTTTTAATGGAAATCATATATGTGTATTCCCCAGGTTTTTGCTTACTTGCTTTTCTTTTATGATTAAATGTGTTGCATTGAACTTTATCTGCAAAGCATGATGGTTCAAACATTTCATTATAAAGGAAGTTACAGATCAGTTGCTTAAATGGAGTAGCTTTCTTGAACAGGAAATCTGGTCCCAACTTTGCTGCCTTCCCACCACATTCCATCTAAAACCCACTGCCATCAGGATATTCAGATGTTCAAAATGGAATCGGTGCATGGACTTTGCCAAGCAAAAGCTGAATGTGTATCACCATGAAGTAGGACATCTATCATTTACTGCCTCCTGCTACATTTAAAAAAATACTTGTTAGAATCGTGAAATACTAGAATCTACAACACCAATGCAGCAATAAAACCTAAATGTTATAGTAATTAAAATAAAGTAAACATAACAAAAAAAACATAATTTACAGAAAAAAATCTTGCTGCATTGTGCTTTCCTACTGAGCACTGTTTCCTCTTATATGTAGCATCATGGCAGCTTATGTATTGAAAGCCACTGTGATGTATCTGATTTCCTGAATGTATATTGCACAGAAGACTGGTATTGCAGACTACAGTAGATTTGTTTATCCACTACCACATCCTCCAATTAGGACTGACATAAAGTCATTGTCAGTGGACTGAATGGTGTTAAAATCATTGAATAGTAGCAGAATTGAATGAGTGAATAACAGAAACATCCATCATTGTCATTATTAAGCTTTAGATTGTGATAATGGAATTAGTGCTGTGGGCTACTGTTGGATTTGCCTGCTAAAATGTGGACTAACTTTGTGCGTGCTGCACGACATTAGACTGGAAGACACTCCAACACATATGCATTAATGCAAGACTGTGAGTTATTCCTGTAAATCTTGTCTTTCCAAATCTAAAACTACGTGGCACAGAAACTTCCTATGACAACATGTTTTCCAGCATATACATTTGATTATTCCTATAGGTGATCAAGAAACAGATGATGATGTGATAGTTAACTATAACAAGCTTTAGTCAAATTCTTACTTCACAAGTATTTTTGTTGCATATAAATTAGTATGTAATATTTAAGCAGGTCCGATTCTTATTTAATCAGAAGCTTTTAATTTCTATTTTTATTTAAATAAGCATCATAAACACAAAACAATTAAAATAAAAGATACATTAAACAAAAAACTTAAGGATTATTGAGTTGAAGTTTAGATTATATAAATTAGCACAAAGTATAAAGTATCATAGGGACAAATGCACTTTCTGGTTCCTTCTTGTCTAATCTGGTGCTGTTCTGGACAAGTCCCATAAACACCTCAGCAGATATTGGGCAGAGAGATATGATGGTAGTGGCAGTCCAAAATAAACAGAATATATCAGTTCCTCCATCTTGACTTATATTAACCTGAAGATATTTCTTCACTTCAAAAGCAGGCTGATAAAATGTAGAAGTTTCGTCAGCAGCCCCTTGCACCAGTAATTCAATAGCCAGGTTTCCGTCCTCCAGAGTGGCATGTTTTTATTTTTTTATATGGCATACAATGTCAAGGATATCCACAATGCTATATTACAGAGCGATCCCAGGAGCCTAGTGATAGGCCTAGAATATTTGTTCATTTGGTTTGCACTTGCACACTTATCCACGCTGCTACACGGGGGGCAAACTAGCTTGCACTAGCTGGGTAGTGGTATCATCTGGGACTTCGCATCCCGGTAGGTCCAGCGCTGGCTCCCAATCTCTTCCCTAATGCAGCTAACTTTTCCCACTGGGGTGGTACCCATTTATCTACTTGTAGTACTGCATGCTTTCAAGCTGCTGGGTGGGCAGGAGCAAGAGGCAAGTGACGGGAGCTCAGTTTGTCACATGGTGCTGCGACTCAAACCACCAGAGTGTCGGCTAATCCTGGTCCACAGATCCAGTGTCATTAAACCACTGCACCACTGCTCCTCCAGCGACATGTTATTGCTAATATATAAAATGCTTCTGATGAGGGAAAGCTTCTTTTCCACCAGGGTTCAAAAGCAGAACCTGAACTGCCACATATATAACATAGAAAAAATCTTACTCCATCATTGGGATGGGGGCATCCATTTTGGATATACTTGTAGCAAGCTGCACAGTCATGTTTGCAAAGTAAATTTGTAAACAACTTTATTAACTTTGCCCATTTCCTATTAACTTTGTTGGCATATTGCTTTCCATGGCTTAGTGCATTCAGAACTGTTGTTGAATTGTACTCAGAGCATCTACAATTATAATTGCTGCAGCAAAGCGAACAATATTTCACGTTCCTTAGTGATAACACATCTTTGGGACAAATACTTTTATAAGCTTTAGTTTAGTTCATCAGATAAATTATTTGTCTACATGTGAAACTACATCCTGTGTGGAAAAAGAAAAGCAATTGTTTACAGCAAAGCAAAACTAAAGCATCAACGTTCAGATATATCACAGTACATCATATACAAAACCCCATCAAACAAATGCAGAATTCATCAGTAAGACAGGTAAACAAATAGTGTACAAATATTGTATCATAATGGAAGAAAACTGCTTAATGTTGGCTTGTTGAGTAAACCACAGTTGAGTGAGTTTTCATACAGCATGAAACCTTAAACTATGGCTTAAAAATTACAAATGCCAGGTTCATGTACCATAGTAAAAAAAAACCAAAAACCAAATCACATTAGGTCTTCACTGGATAAATAAGCCACTAAGTGGATTCTGTAACTTTTTTTCTCTATCTCTGCACAGTTTCCTTACAACTCCCTTTTATTTGATTTTCAATCTGCCTTTGTACAACAAATAAAAGAGTCCACTGCACATCAAGTATGCATCAAAATGATATGTGGGGTGATATCATGACACAAACTCTACCCTTACGTATTGTATTTTATCCAAACAACTGAGGCATAAGTACATAATTATATTATCTATAAAAAGCTGCCCTATCCTACAAGCTGGTTGTGTTTCTTTCCAAAATGCTGCTTTACATAGCTCAAGCCCACCTGAAACTGCCTAAATTCTGCGCCTTCTCCCAAACCCATTAAAAGGTAAGGTCCCTTCCTTCCATATGGTTTAATCTGGAAATTCTTAATATCCAGCTCAGCACAGGCAATGATCACCAGTTATGAGCACTGTCACTCAACACCTAAGGAGAACATCAAGTTATCCATTATTTCTATTTATGTTTCATGCAAAATTGTCACAGATTAGCCATCCATAGTGCACAACAAATAAAATTAACCACTTCCATGAGTTGCCCACTTAAGTCAATGTTCTGAGCTAGGCTAAACCCAAAATTAGCCATTTCAAGTAAGGTTAAGTTAAAATAGTAAGAATTGAAAACATTTGCAAAGTTTCTTAAAAGAGTCTCTGGATTCTAATTGAAAGACGTCATTGGAGACTTTTCGCCTTCTCTCTGGAAGGCTTTTTCAATCCCCCACCCCCTTTTCTCAAAACGTACCTATTTCCTCAACATTTTTGTCATTTTTCGATGGATTGGAAAAGCCTTCCGGAGGGAAGGCGAAACGTCTCCAATAACGTCTTGTAGTTAAAGTCCAGTTGCCCTTTCAAGGGGCTTTGCAAATTTTTGCACGGGCTGCACGAACGAGAACATGCGCGGGCGCCAAGTTAAACGCGCCGGCCTGCTTGCTCGAGGTGCCCTCCGGACCCAGCCTCGGACGCTTCTGCGGCGCGTGGCAGGTGCACTCACCCAGGGCAGGGACCTGTGGAGCCCAGCCGCCGCGCGTCCCTGCTCCCAGCGAGGCGGACTCCGCGTTGCCCATGGCGGGGCCCTCTCGAGACGCCGCCCTCTCGAGCGAGGCCGCCGCTCCGAGCCTCCGGAATAGCCGCCTGGGCGCCAAGGCGGGCTTCGGCCTCCGGCAGCCGCGACTTCTCCCGCCCGAGCGCGAATTCAAACGCGGCACGCGGGCGAGGAGCCCGACCAATGCGCGAGCACCTGCCCGAGGGGCGGGCTCCCGCTCAGCGTCGTGCTCGCGGGAGGCGCCGCCGTTGCCGGGGCAGGCGGGGGGGGCCTCCGCCCCGCCGCTGGAGCCCGGGAGCCGCGGCATCCTTGAAAGCTTGCGGGGCGGCGGGAGGGTCTCCCGAGGTCCGGGAATCGCAGACGAGGGGAAAATGCCAACCTGACGAGAAGCTGATCGGGAGTATTCGTAGCTCGGAGCTGAATTGTAGGGTCCTTGGCGCTCTCTGAGGAACAAAAAGGGAGTGAGGTTTGCTCTCATTTTATGTCCTAGTCCCCACCGACGCTGACCGGTTTTATGTACGCTAATATACATAAAAAGAGAGCAAACCTCACTCCTTTCTAGAATTGATGATGTTACCTAGTTTGGCGATGAAACGTCTGCAAGGAAACAACCGAGCTCGGAGAGCACCAAGGATCTCACAGTGACTACGGATTGTGGTTCCTCCTGTACCTATGGCTGTTTTTGCTGGGTAATACAATTAAAGCACTCTGTTTTTGCCCATGGTTGAACTATGTCCACTTATTTTGGCTGTCTCATTCTTTTTTTCCCACCAAATGGGTTAGGTTTGTCCGTTAATGGTTGACCGCTCTGCAAGAGTAGGTACCCGGATTTTAATCACAAGGCTATCACACTGATTTATTATATCAGTAGTAGGAAAAAACTTTGCAGACGTAACATTTTAACAATAATGACATGCAGAAAAAGAACTTATTAAAGTTGAGTATCATGGCATGTATTTGAATAAGCGTGTATATATACCCTGTATCTTAAGCTAGGACATGTCCTTTCTAAAGGATAAAAAAGTTCAGTGATAGTAAAAATGTTATGACCTGGAAGGACTCATGAAAAAAAAAACAATGCGCGAAGTGGCAGAGGAGAGTCCAAGAGTACCGCACAATGTAACCACACAAGTCGTCTTAAATCAGGGTGCTGACGATCAGTGAAGAACTTCAAGAGCCAAGGTGGAGGTTATGAGGACATTATGATACTGTTGGAAACTGCAAGGGGGGGCAAGACTTAATTAAAATTATATTAGCTCAGTGGATAGTTGGATTCCCCAGATGAGGAAATAGCTTGCAGTATAACTCTCTTCCTTATAGGTAAAGGAACAGTTGTACCATATAGTCTGATCAGTGACCGTAGTGCTGTCAGCTAACAAGTAACATCACAGGACAAGATCATGGGATGAGAGCAAAGGAGCAAGAGTTTCAGTCATCCTGGAAATAGGTACATTATGACTGTATTTGCATATCCCACCTAGCCAGGTCGAGACTTAGCAGCTGCATGATATAGTCCAGTGTTTGTTTGTAGCTTAGTGGTGCTTTTGCAAACCAAGGGTTAGTTTGATTAGCACACCATACCATGATTAGTATACTGCTGCACATTCTGTCCACCCATGTCCTAAGGGATTATGCACATAAAGTCAAGATAACATTAGAAGCGTGAAGTAGGGTTAACAAGAACTCATATCCCCATGTTATCACTACAGGTGGTCCTCATTTAACAACCACAATTGGGACTGGTCATAAAGCAAAGCAATCACTATGTGAAACTGCAACCTGGCTTATGATCTTACTTCAGCTTTCCTTTGCATAGGTTGCAAATGCAAAGATTGGTCGCAAAGTTGCTTTTTCATCACTAACATAACTGAACAACCTCTGTGAGTAGTTGCTAAATCAGGCTAATCGTAGTCTCGCATAGAGACTCCTTACTCATTTCTCCTACCCTGGCATTTCTGGGAGACACTATGTGAGTCAGGTTAATGAATATTAAACTGTCCCAGCATGAAATAATAGTTCATCATAAAATAACAAAGATGTCTCTCTCTAGATGGAGATATATAAATTCCGGATCTTTCATGAGTTACTTGTATGAAGGAAGAATGTAGAATGAGTAGTGTATCACTAGCAGATCTGTGCTGCAGAGTATCTGTGCTACCACCTATTATCCATCTGGAATTTTTCAGCCCAAGTATGATCGTAGCCTTATTTTTTTACATATAGATAGATCCTCTTCACATAAATAAGAAGCACATGGAAGCAGCTACAGATATGAACAGATGTGCATGCCTATGAATACGTTTTAATTATGCAACCTTGGAGTACAAAATGAAGCAGGACAGAGATTAGTGGAATTTTGTCAAGAGAACAAGCTGATCATAATAAATACGCTTTTCCAACAACCCAAGAGGCGACTCTACACATGGACATCACCAGATGGTCAATACCGAAATCAGATTG
>JANHZU010004715.1:92124-107245 GCA_032468055.1 Acrochordus granulatus
AAATGAGCTACAGGACTCCACTGGAGAAGGAAATGGCAACCCACTCTAGTATCCCTGCCAAGAAAACCCCATGGACAGCAACAAAAGACCAAATGAGTTAGATAAGCTCAAATGTAATACCCTGTTTTGTGGTCCAGTGTGTTGCATGAACTTAGCCACTAAAATCACACCCTTTAATAAAACAGAATATATTTCCATCTAATGTGTGTCACATTCAGTATTTTTCTTCAGCTTTGTTAACAAGATGGTGGGAGGCTTCTAAGATATTGCTAGAAATAACCATGTGAAAAACAATCCTGAAGGCAAGATATCAGGAAAACCACATGAGATAACCTCCTGCATCTACAGCTCTTGAAAACTTGCAACTGTAGAGGCTGCTTATACTGTGTCTTCCCAATTGATTGGTTTTAAAGGAGGAAGAAGTTTACACCAAAGTAGCCTGGAGGTCTTGTTTTTGGACATGTCAGGAAAATGAAACGTTTGAGACTCAGGAAATCTAAGATTGCTTTCATCCTGTCTATGACTAAACTCCTGCAGTGCTAAATCCCTGTGGACTTTCTGTGGGTTCCCTAAGAATTTCTGTGGTAGACATTGATCTCCTTTGCTACTAAAACCTTTCATGACATTGACTCAGAAGTTTAGGATTATTCAATAACTTTATTTGTATTTAAAATATTTATGTAGCCACCCATATTATGAATCACTATCCTGGGCCACTCACAAAACAATAAACACAGGTGTTTTTTTTGAAAAAAATAACCACAATAAAAACTCCCGCTATCCCTTTTAACTTTTTTTTTTAAACTGAAATAGCATTTGAGAGCTAGAATGGGCAGAATGGGAGAAGCAGACAGACAGAAAGGTCCATTACAGTAACAATATACAGATGTCTCCTGCTTCTCCCATGAACAGCTACCAGCTCTCAGTGTATTGGGGACACCAATATACACACACACACAAATATACATGGACTTTTAGAGTTTGAAACAATTGATTTTCTGTTTTAATTGAGTCTTTTTAAATATCTATAATAAAATTAGCTCATCAAGAGCTATGGCTTTTCAGCCTTCCATGGTCTATTTCCCAGATGCTAACAAGTCACTTCCCTTTCATCATCTTGGACATTTTTCAATGTTAATCAGAGTAATGTTCTTGAACTGTAGCAGCCATTAGCAACTGTTTGCAAGCTCCTGATGGAAAGCATCCATAGAGAACTGTCACCCTTCAAATATTGCTGAAATATAATTTACAGAAGCAGTATGGCCAGGGACACCAAATGCAGGGATTGTATTACTATAATGTAACAGGAATAGTGGGAACTATGGGTAAACTTCACATCTTCTGTTAAAGCGTCCTATGCCTTATCCAACTAAACTAAATATCCTTTCCCACATGCATCTTCCTGCCCCTGTGACAACACGAGATGTCTCCATCCCTGTCAAACAGCAGCCATTTTGGTCAGGTTTAGAAGAACAATAAGGATGCCTTCTGCAGTCTGGTGTTTTGCTAAATAAGAAGTCTTTTGGCTGATGCATCTCCTTTATTTGTCAGTTCTAATCTGTCAGTCATCAGGAATTATTCATACAAATATTACCAGAAGATATGTGATCTACTTTTACAGGCTTGTAGAAGTCAGTAACCAGATTAATTCTGGCAATACAGTTTGCTTTTCCTACCAGGATTAAACACTGTAAGGCCCAGAAGTCATTTTGAAAGGAGATATCATTCTTCCAAGAAAGGAATTGACTTTAATTGCATTTATTTTGCAACCACCTATTGACCCTTCGTGTAGTTGGATTTCTGGGTTTTTGACAGCAGGCTACAAAGGATATAATACTCAAAAGGATATAAAGTTTCCAGGTGAAGGGATGGAATTATATTTGGGTTGTTAAGTCTCCCTTCTACCTGGCGAGCCTTCCATCCTCTGCTTCAGCCTGTGTAATATATATGAGCTGGAAAGCTTCAGGACAGCTCTAATATCTGGTGCAAAGTTAGGAAGTGAGGTAAGTCAAGGCTGTGCAAAGCCACATATTTGGATATGACTTCACTGACAAATGATATGCAAAGCTGTTTTTGAGGGAGAGGAAAGTTTAATTCCAAAGAAAAATATTTACTTGTTGAGTCTTGTACTATAGTCCTCAACTGAGGACTCTGTTTTTTACGTGCAAATTCATAGTCAGAATTTTGAAATGGAGGCCAGAAACCTCTTAGTTTATACTTGGACTCCTGTGGTATAATATTTCAGGATAAAAACTGCCTTTGAATAACACCAAGGGTATAGGTGAATGTGGTTTGCGGCTTGTCTAATGTTTGTGGAAAACTTTACAATTCTTTTCAGGAATTGGGAAGAATCACTGGATATTTTATGCCACAAAGACTAAAACATATTGGCAGTAGGTGCCTAATAGGAATCTTGAGTGAAACCTTGAACATAACATTTCCCTGCTTGATACCTCTAGGTAAGTCAGATGTTAACTTCCTTTAATCCCATTTGTATACCAAATTGCATTAAGTATTTGAGATGTAGAGATTAACAATGCATCACTATGCAGAGTCACTTTGGGTTTTCCTTAAGATTAACTGTAAACCAAAAAGATTATTTGTACAAATTATAATGACAGGCCTACCACCATAGACTAATTATTCACATGGATGGTGCTAGTACTTGCTCTTTTTGTACAGTAGCCAAGGCTCAGCACTCTGTCAGAACCTAATGCTGAACCTTTGCCCTCATTGAGTTAGTTTATCTTGTCTTGGCCTTTCTTCCCTACATATATATCTGTAATTCATGTGATGGTGACTGAGATCTAGTTCATGCTCACTTAACTAAGACAAAACACATAACGAAAAGTAGGCTGAAAGACAGAGGAAAAGAGGATATGAAAGGAAGGGACATGGTAAAGAAAAAAAGGGTCTGTGTTAAGTGAAGATCTCTGATGCATCTGTAAAATACAAGATAATGTTTTTTCTTATGTTATTTTAGATTATGGAGATAATTTTGACTTCAGTATCAAATGAGGTTCATAGCCCTCAGGAAATCTGAATGTACAGAGAGATCTAAGAATAGTAGGATCTATGATGCTAAGGATATTAAAAGTTTTGTTGGTAAGCAAGTCACTCATTGATGTAAATTTTTGAAGAGCCATGAGCTGGAAATGTAAAATTTACTCTGTTTCACAATTATTTTTTTATGTCTAGTTAATTTTTTAAATACTATATTTGAAATTATAATATACAGCATGCATTATTTCTCTGTTGACATCAGAAGCCAAGCAGTGTTAACAGATTCAGCATTCCAGAAAATTAGACAACTAAAATGCTTAATATCATGATCATATTTAAATTCCATAGCAAAATGAAAAGTATCTTCTCCAATTTTAATTTTTTAATAATACATATTGAATGTATTTTTTCAAACCATCACTAAATCACCTAGGGCCTGAATGAAGATGGAGCCAGAACCTCCTGCCACATTCTACTATATTTTCCACCAAAAGAAATCTCGTTTTCATTCTGAATCCTAGAAGTACATGCTTTTTTAAAGGGCACTGTCAGTATAATAAATGGGCAGCTTTTCCTGGTGTGTGCTACAAAAGAACACAGTATCCTAAGCCTTGTGAAACATTCAGAAAACATGCAAATTGTGTCCTGGCAGTAGCTCTTAGTCATTTTGCTGGAGGAAACTGCTCCTGCAGGGCCACTGCCTCAGTACATCATGTACACAGGCAGTTCTGCATTCTTCACCTCTTTCATTTCAGAGGAATGTTCAGTACTTTCTCTTTAAAAAAAGGGTTATGACTTATCACAGCTGGAAACAAGCATTTTCACTCCCTTCTACTCAGCACATGCCATACTCCCCATGAGCTCACTGCATGCAACTTGCATTACAGTTGAGACAGCAGAGTAGAGGAATTTACTTTCAAATCAGCAGTACTCCACTACTTAAGCCTGCCTGCCTTCTGGACAAGCAGATAGCAAAATAGGCTTGGGAAGCAGGTGGATGGTCATGGAATTTCCCAAATGTCCAGCCATTTTACCCGGGAAGCATGTTTATAATTTGAAGAAATGAAACCTTTCCTTTCAGTTATCCCTGTTCTTTTTCCAAACTCGGTCCTTATTTCTCTGTACGATTGTTATGGAATCTATATACTGTACACCTTCGCTACTAGCAATCATACAAGATCTTGATCATGCTTCGATGGAGTTTCCATTATTCTCTCTCTCATATGGAAAGGATCTAGCTCTTGCTGACAGAAGTTTGCATCAGGTCTTTATGTTTTCTTACTGGTATTTTTATCTTTCTTCCTCCCTCCCTCCCCAAAATCCTCTAAGGAGAGGAGAACACTGGTGATCATAAGCTGTGTGGGCAGAATCATCCTTATTTTTCTCATCCTGTACAAACATAATGGATGTATTTAATGATTTGTGTAATACTTAAGTATTCAGTCGTATCTGGATATGTTGTGATACCTTTTCTTTAAAAAAATTAAACATCTTTTAACATCCTTGCTCTGTTCCATTTTTGTCAAATCAATATTAAAATTGTTCCCTAAGTATCTTGCCATTGTGGATATCTAGTTTTTGTGGTTATATCTCACAATAAAATATGTGCATATTAAACTTTTGAGCACAAACTGACTGCAAAGGCAAGACTGGTCAGAATGAGCATAATATACATATTGTTGTTACTTTTTAGGACAAACTAGAAATGGCATTAAATTCTCCTATCTATTTACTGGTCACTTTTAAAAAAGGGACCCTAATTCCAAGTTGATCAGTGCACAGATTGATTTTTATTTAATATACAGATTTTTATTAATATACAGATGTCACTCTTCTTTATCTTCCTGTCAAATAAGAAATAGAAAGAAAGTAATCCATTACCCAATCAGTGTTCTACTCCCTGGAATCAGTTTCTCACACATATTCTAAACAAAAAGAAATTAAAATATCCCATGTCACTGCCCTTCCAGGCATATAATTTTCAGTAGAAAATTATATATGTTTTGTGGCATATTGTGATGGGTTACTAAAAGTTATGCTTGTTGCACCACTCTCATGATCACATGATTGAAATTTGGGAGCTTGACAACTAGATCACATTTATAATGTGACTGCAATTTGTGCCCTTCCCTGCCAGCTTCCAACAAGCAGAATCAATAGTGGATGCCAGATTTGCTTAACACCCACATGAGTTGCTTAACAACCATAGTAAAAATGGTAATAAAATCAGATCTGGTCATGTAATGATTTGTTTAATGACTATATTGCTTAGCAACTGAAATTCCGATTTCAATTGTGGAGATAAGTGGAGGACTATCTGTATGGGAGCATGATGCTACAGTGGGTAGAATGGTGGGCAAGAGCAGTGTTCTAAAGAATGCACATATTTTTGCATAACTCTTACTATATTTACTTTTTTAATATAAATATTATCTCTCATTGGACAGATAAGTATGTTTTTAAGCAAAAAAATCCTAGATCAAATGTGAAAATGTGGGTCTCCATCTATATGCCTGTGGCTTAGCATAACTAAAATGTATTTTTAGCTCATAAAGTTATTTGTTTCAGTTTATAAACTGTGTGAATGTTTTCTAATCTAACATTAGACAAACATTTATAATATGTACTCTCCTTGTCATAAGACTTCACCTAGAATGTTTTACTCCACTGATAAACATTTCTCAGGAACATTAAGATTTGTTTCTTATTTTTGGTTACACAATTAACTCTTCCTCCAGTCATGTAAAGGAACAGTTTGGTATGCTCAGAAGCCATTTATAGTGAGGAAACAAATCAGAGGAAATACTTTAATCCCATATTTTCTGCCTTGCTTTTCTTTACTCCCAACTTTTTAAAATGGAAACAAACAAATTATAGATTCAGTTTATGAAACTCCATGTATCATCTTGTATGATCCTTAGTTTTATCATCTCAGCTTTCTGTTATGTAGCATATATATTACTTACTCTGATCACCAATAACATGAATTTTAAGCTAGTTTTAAAAAAGAAACTTAGTACTTAAATACTGTATGAGTAGTCTTTTACAATACACTTGTATAGACCACAGATACCAGCTTCTGTTTATTCAGCAGGAACATGAGTGGTTCTTATCTGAATGATATTATTTGCATTTCAGCTGAACTTTTCTTTCCTTCACGGTTCATTCTTTTCATGACTCAATGTTCCTCATCAGCAGGTCCAGTTTCATACACTCTGGAGTGTTTTGTGTGCTTTTAGTTACCTCAACAGGAATTCATCTTTTCTAAATAAAAGCTATCGATAGCACTCTAATGGCAGAAAGTGAAAAGGAACTAAAGAGCCTCTTGATGAAGATGAAAGGAGAATGCAAAAGCTGGCTTGAAACTCAACATTAAAAAAATTAAGATCATGGCAACCGGATCACAGTATCTGGTCCCATCACTTCCTGGCAAATAGAAGGGGAAGAAATGGAAGCAGTGGCAGATTTCACCTTCTCGGGCTCCAAGATCACTGCAGATGGTGACTGCAGCCATGAAATCAAAAGACGCTTCTCCTTGGGAGGAAAGATATGGCAAATCTAGACAGTGTAGTAAGAAGCAGAGACATCAGCTTCCTTCCTTCCTTGCTTCCTTGCTTCCTTCCTTCTGGCTACCGATTTGAAACACAATTATGGACAGCTCATGACTGCAATAAAACCCAATAACTGTAAATCATAAGCCATGAAATGAAACAAAAACCTGGTGCCTTAGTTATCCTCTTGGGATGCCCACAACCATTTCTAGATATCCTCATTCTATCCTAGTGCTTGGGTAAAATATCAGATCTCTGTAGCCTTCTGAATAAAAGGATAGGAGCCCACAAAATCTTGGGGGAGAAGATGTTCCATAAGCTAGGAACAGCCAGGGAAAAGGCATGCTTCTGATATCTTGCATTTTTATATGCTTTTGAACTGTTAGGTTGACAGGAGCTAGGCAGAATAATGGAAACTCACCCCATCACAAGGCAGCTCTTGGGTTTTGAACTCGAGCCAATGACTTGCCAGCTGACAAGCCCAGCATCTTAAACCACTTGCACCACTGCATGCCCCTCTGAGGTCCCACTAAGTGGCAAAATTTCAGGGAAGGGTCCTGGAGTGTTCCTACCCTATCTAATCTGGTAGGATGAGAAGCATATTCTCAGGGAGAGGCGGTTCTACAGATATCTTGGTCTTGTACTATGTAGGACTTTAAGAGTAATAATCAGCAACTTGATTCCACCTAAAGGGAAAACTGGGCACCAGTATAGCTTGTGCCACAGAGATAAAGTAAGTGTACTTAGGAACACTCAGTATTGTACATACTGCTATGTTTCAGTATATAACATACTGTTATAGCTTCCAAATGGTCTTCAAAGGCAGCACCATGTAAAGCACCTTCAGCAATCTAAATGGGAAGTGATAAGATATGAGTGACCATGGCCAAGGCCACCCATTCTAAGAAAGGTTGTAATTGGTGCACAATTTGTAATTGATGACCTCACCAAGCAGGAGCCCTGAATCCAAGAAGACCTCCAAATTGCACACTAGTTCAGTCCACGGAAGTACAACCTGATCCAGAGTCAAATCACCAGACTCTGGAGGGCCAAAACCTCAAAGCCACTCTGTCTTGCCAGGGTTGAGTCAGAGTCAGTTCTTCCCCATCCAGACCTTCACAGCCTCCAGATACTTGGCTAGCATTTTCAACAGCATCACACGCCTCACCAAGGGTAGAGATGTAGAGCTGGGTATCATCAGCTGTTCTAGGTAAATGTTAAAGAGGAGAGGAGAAACACCTGAGCTCTGAGGTACTCACATGGCACAGGTTTGGGCTCAACCTTTCTCCTCCCCATCAATACTGACTGGAAGTGGCTATGTTTCCGAGGAGGGGAACACCCGTAAAACAGTTCCTCCCAACTCCCAAGTCCCCAGAGCTGATCCAGAAGGCTACCAAAATCACACAAGTGGCTGAACTCACAGCCATGAGGACCCTGTCCATTTTCTTGAGATTAATGGGCTTCAACTCCTCCTAGATAAGGGCTCAGACATGCTTCAGTCACCTCCAAAGCATCAGAACATCCAGAGTCCAACTGAGTGAAGTTGAACTACTTTATCTAACAGATGCCATGAATATTCCTCACAGCAGCCCTGCAGGAGCTCCCTTGGCTCCTCCTTGCGCAGGAGGGACCTAGTCATCTGGGTGTCTATCTGCCAATGCAATTAGGGAGGAGAAGTATTGCTTGCCACCTTATTGTCACAAGACAAGTTCTAATATAGGCTCTTACTGGTTGACATTGCTTTGCTGGGTCAGTCAATCACCAACTCTCTAGTTGCGAGAGTTTTTAAAATGAACCCTTGGGTTGGTGATGGAACACTGGTACTGTCTGTAAAGAAGATTGTTATGGGTTTGCAGATGTTCTTTTCCTCAGACAAAACTTATAGGACTTTCTGTTTCTTTAAAGTTTCATTGTTCTATAATCCTTTTCTCACCTTCTGCAAATCCTTCCTGAATCTGGGCAGCTTAAGAATGGAGGAATGATGAAAGAAAAGTGTGCTCCAATTGAGGTGTTATGTTCTAGTTTCAAAACTAAATTCAAAGTTTCTAAGTCCTGAAATCTAGTGATGCATAAAGGTTTATGCATTGTTCTTTGATCTGAACAAGGCAAAAGCTCCAAGAAGATGATTAGAGAAAGAATTACAGAGAAGGAAAACTTCCTGTTGGCTGAGAGGAAAGTAAATTGGGGGATATCCTAAGACAGGAGCAGCTTTCAGGCCATTTTTTTCTTCCCTCCCATACCATGCTAGCTTGAGGACAGATGTATTTCCTCCCCTGGAGAAGAATGGGGAGAGAAACGTGTTACTCCACTGGTTCCAGTACACCTTGCTTGGTTGGCTGTCTTCTCCATCACAGCTGCACCAGTGAAAGAGCAGAAGCACTGGCCTTCCCCACCTAACTTTTAGGGGAATAAGATCTGCCCCAAAGGAGGGCATTGTAGCATACATGGCAATAAAATCTGAACACAAGGAAATTAAATAACATGTCTAAATGTTATCTTAGTTAAAAAACCTTTTGGCTTTCTGGATGTTATTGAAAGAAATTAATGCAGTGGAGCAGATTCTGCCCTGTTCACTATGCATGCAGGGTTCCTGTTCCCCATTGGCTCAGTAGGAGGTAGTGGAAGAGCAACAGTTCTTCTGCTGCTTGCAAGCCCACTGGAGAGTTTCTGTCTCTTGCACATCTTGCTTCTGAATCAATCATGTATTGGTTTGAAGCTGAAGAATTTCACCATTTCCAAATTGCAGAATATTCCTCTGTGAGAGCCAAGGGGAAAGAAATATTGCCAAAGTAGGCTGGATGGGGGAGCTAGAAATGGAATCTCTGCCACCAGTCTTTTGTGGAAATAGCCTTGAGCTCAGCAGCTTGTTAATCTTCCCTACATTACTAAATATTATTTGGTAGAAAGTTGCATAAATCAGGCATGTTTGCGATTTGATTAAGAGGAACGTTATTTGGCATTGCCCTTCTTTGGAACATAAACTGACCTTTTCCAATTTATTAGAAAAACTGTTTAGTTTTTCAAATTTGCTGGCATATTGAGTGCAGCTCTTTAACAGCATCATCTTTGGGGATTTTAAATAGTTCAGCTGGAATGCCATCACCTCCACTAGATTTGTTGTTAATAATATTTCCTAAGGCCCACTTGACTTCACAATCTAAGATGCCCATCTCCAGGTCAGTGACCACACCATCATGGTTATCAGGGACATTTAGATCTTTCTTGTATAGGTCTTCTGTGTATTCGTGCCATCTCTTCTTAATCTCTTCTTCTTCTGTCAGGTCCCTCCCATTTTTGTCCTTTATCATGCTCATGTTTGCACAAAACATTCCCTTGATATCTCCAGTTTTCTTGAAGAGCTCTCTAGTCTTTCCCAGTCTATTGTTTTCCTCTATTTTTTTGGACTGTTCATTTAAAAAGGCCTTCTTATTTTTCCTTTCTATTATCTGGAAATCTGCATTCAGTTGGGTATATCTTGCCCTTTCTCCCTTGTCTTTGCTTTCCTTCTTTCTTCAACTATTTGTAAAGCCTCATCAGACAGCCACTTGGCTTTCTTGCATTTCTGTTTCTTTGGGATGGTTTTAGTTACCACTTTCTGTACAATGTTATGCACCTTTGTCCATAGTTCTTCAGGCACTTTATCTACCAGATCTAATCCCTTAAATCTGTTCCTCACTTCCACTGTATATTCATATACAGATTGAAGTTATACCTGAATGGCCTCGTGATTTTCTCTACACTTTTCAATTTCAGCCTAAATTTTGCAATAAGAAGCTCATGTTCTGAGCCACAGTCAGCTCCAGGTCTTCTTTTTACTGACTGTATAGAGCTTCTCCATCTTTAGTTGCACCACTAACCTGGCAATAAGATGTGACTGCCAGACTGGCCTTGTGCTGGGGTCCTTCCTCTCGCTGCTGGTCTTGGCCTGCCAATTATCTTCTGGTTCTCCCTTTGTTGGTTTTTCCATGTCCTTAATTCCTTTGGCTCTGTAATTCTTCCTGCTTTAATCTTTGGATTAAGTGCCCTACTTCTTGATTTACAGGCTTGAATTAACCCTTATCCACAGGCTGAGTTCAGCAGTTTATGTCCTTTATTCTCCCCTTGTGCTGTCCCAGGGGTCTACCTCATTTTGGTCAACTTTGTGCAAATATTCTCAGTCTCAGATGTTGAACTGGACCTGGGCAACTCACATGAAAGCCCCTTTGTCAGCTTTCCCTGAGAGTTTCCAGACTCCCACCAGATCCTACTGAAAACAGACACTAACCAATGACCTTGGAATGCTTTAACTTACTAATGATAGTCAACTTAGATTCCTAAGTCTATCACTGAATGTGTGGCAATTACAGGAGGACAGCCATGTTAGCTTATGGTGACAAAAAGTTCAGTTTGGTAACATCTTATGAAAAGGCAACAGGCGCAGTTCCTCAGAGGCATGGAGGACTGAAATTGGAGTGAGGTGGAGAAAATGGAGGAAGGTGGTGGAAGGTGGGTTGGTTATGTAGTGCAGATTACAGGTGAGACAGATGACAAGCATCTTTTCATTTGACCAATATAAAGAGTTTAAAAATCTGTTGTGTTTTTTGACCCTTTGCTAAAAAACATATAAAAACATATGCTTTGCTCAAAGCATATTAATGGATATGAATTCTACAATGTTTCACTGAGTGGTGCTGTTAAAGTCACACATTTCCAAAATGGCCACTTTGGATCTGTAATGGAGTGTTCTGGGAAGTTGAAATGCCCTGATAGTCTGATGTCCTGCTTTGAGAGCTGATGTCAGACTTGTTTCCATTATTATTATGCTTCATTGCACAGTTGCACAGTCATCTAGATGTTTAAACTGGACTTGGCATTTTTGTCCACCTATGGAGTCCTTTCCAAGGACCAGAGATAGAGATGTTGTTTTTTTCATGGTGTTGAAGGTATTGTTGCAGGATGTAAGTTGTTCAGAGTAAGTCTGCCTTTCGCAATTGACTGATGGTGATTTTGTCAATGCTGATGGTGTCCAGATGTTTTGGGATTGCATCCAAGGTACCACTTTTGCTTTCTTCTGCAACAGGTGTTCTATTTCTATTTGCAGGTCATTGTATTTTGTGATTTTCTCCAGTTCTTTCTCTTTTGCTATTTCCAGGTACTGCCAAGTCCACTATCCAAACTTTTTTGTCTTTCTTATTGACAATTGGTAAGTTTGGAATATTAATGCCAGATGCCTGTCTGTTTGAATTCTAAAGTCCCAGAGCATTTTAGCTTCCTTGTTTTCTATTACTTTCTCTATTTTGTGATCCCACCAATTCTTGCTCACACACAAATGCTATTTCTTGCAGATCTTCCAATGTACCATTGTTGCTACTTTATCATTCCATTGTTTGTAGTCAGTCTGTGCAACCTTCTTGCAGCATTATTATTGTTGTTGTTGTTGTTGTTGTTTGCAGAATATTTGTCCCATTTCTCCTAGATAAGAGCAGAACAGCTTTGTTGGCAGATAAGGTTATATATTACATTGGAAGAAAAGGGCATGAAGGCACTGGTAATCTTTTATCTGAACCTGTTGGGGTCTGTGAGGTTGTCTTGGTGTAGAAGTGAAAAGTAGGGATTGTGGCAGGGTCTGGCTCCCACACTGGCATCATTGTCCAGTTGCTTCTTTTTGCTTGTGAGTATCTGCTTCAGTTTAGTTGTCTGAATGTAGAAGCAAAAGGTGTCTGTGATGTACTTGTTTTTTACTATTGATTTCTTTCATTCATATATGCATATATAACTATAATGCATTTTTATCTCTGGACATTGTTGAACCTACTCCAGAGACCATAAGGAGTGAGGTGAGCTATTAATATTCTTAATCGTAAGGACTACAAGCTTACTTTTAAAAAACAATTTTGCTGCAAAAATGGAATTCCAGAATTGAAGAAAAAGATATATTTCTGCATATGGGGTGGTGGTAGCAAATACTTTATTTCCTCTGCAATATTGTCCATATAAAGCAAAAAAAAAGTGCTGGGAACATCTGGAGGACTAGCCTGGAGCCTCAGGAAAATAAAATTTTCAACTGTCAGTTGCTAAGAGTCTGGAAGGAAGATGGACTAGCACAAAGAGAAACAGCCCTGGGCATTGTTGGTATAATGAGGAAGATATTTAAGATATTGGAACATTTCCTGGGCAGAATTAAAGTTAGAAGAAGGGACTTTATAAGCAGAACTGAAGAACGGACATACTTACAGTGGGTCAGAGCAAAGTCTGCAAGAAAGGTCACCATCAGGGCCGGGAACCTCAAGTATTCTAGGGATTTGCTTGAATCTCTTTGTAAATTAGACTCTTTTCAGTTCGTCATCACAGATATGCACTCTATTGCCTCATGGAACTACCAGTCCCATAAATAAGCTGTAATCTGTGTTATGGAGTCTTTCTTTTCTCCCATCATTCTTCTTCACTAGAGGACTATGGTGGCTGTTGGAGAGATGGGGATGTTTCCCACTTTCTGTGTGTCTGGAAGGATAATCAGCTTGTTTTCATAAATAATCAACAAATCACACCAAAACACAATTAAAAGGGAAAAACAACAGGGTTGAAACTTGCATCAGCTGCTACTTTTTTTATCAAGTCAACACACATTCATAAATTTATTTACATATTCAGTTTGAGACTTCCATTCAATTACTGTTCTGTATTTTATATTTTGTATTCTGATGTGGCCTAATGGCTAATCAATCAAGTATTATATTATTAATTCTGTCCGTATGAGCACCCACTTGCCATGGAACTGATCTACTGTCTGGATGACTGGTAGCTTCATGTCTGGGAAGGATAATATCCTTTTTTCCTGAGTTCTGAAGCAGTTGTGGTGAGCAGGGAAATGCTCTGAATAGAAATTACAGTATCATAAACAGCACATGGGCACCACTGATCTTTCTGGATTCACACAGGCTAATGAGCTCAGCTACCGAGGTGTCAGAAGACTTATCTACAAAATACAGAGGAAAGCATGTTGGGGTTGGCCCTGAAAAGTGCTTTTCTCAGCCTGAGACTGGCCAGGGGTTCAGTAGATTCCCAAATTCCTTTCACAACCCAAGTTGTGTTGCTCATTGACATCCTGTTGATTTCATTCTGCCACTCCGAATCTTTTCATCTTTGAGAGAACATTTGTTTGGCAGAGAATGCTTCTTTAGTCATGGAGAATGTCACGCATCTCTATCCTGACCTTCTTATTTGCCTTTGTTAAGCTAAAGTGCCCCAAACATTTACATCTTTACTCAAAAGGGCATTGCTTCAACCCCCTTGATCTCCTTTTTGAGTTGCAGTGAACAACACAGTATTTAAAGTGAAGCTGCCCTGCACAAAGACATTATGATATTGGCAATTTTATTTTCGATCCTTTCTTAATATGCCCAACATGAAATGGCCCATTTCCATTGCTGCTGCTGCTGCTGAATATTCTGATTCTTCTCACGAAGCCATCTGGCAAGTCTTAATTCCCTTTCCTGGTCAGTTACCACCCCTGGTTCAGACCCATCATAAGATCCTTTTTCACTCCAACTCACTATGACAGATCCTTCCTACTTTTGGAGTGTTCCTCTTGGACTTTTCACTGCCTCGCTTTGTTCTACTCATGCTAAAAATTTTGGGGTCTCGTTGCTGCCCACACTTTATTCAGGTCCAGCATAAGCCCCTCTGTTGCTAGAATCAGCCCTTTTGCCTTGTTCAGATCCAGGTATTTCACTGGCCAAGCACGGTTAGATGCTCAAGGAGTTTGACTCCAGTACAGCAGCTCTCGGTACATTTGCATGACAACAACAAATAAAATAATAACATAAACAAATAAATGAAATTATGTATTCAACAATAAAGTGTGCATCCAAAGTATGTAGCCAGGAGAAAAAGAATATGGTAAAGTGTAGAATCAGAACCACTGTCCAATGATAAGTATGTATACACTTTAGACAGTACTTCTGAATTAATTTAGGATTCTTTGCACTTTGTGTCCTGTTATTCAGCTGAATGATAGCGTGGAGGAAAAATACTGTCCCTGTGTCTGGCATTTTGGTACCCAACAGCAGCTGTCCAGAGGGAAGAGGTTCGGACAAATTATGTCCAATGTGAGAGGGTTGTGCAGATATCTTCTCCACCCTTCTCTTGACCCTCTCAATGTACAGCTCTTCCATGGAGGGCGGGCTAGCTGCAGTTATTCTTTCTGCAGTCCCGAGTGGTCATCTGTACCTGCCCTGCATGACAGTTATAGAAGTGCAAAGAACAGACTCAGTAGGACTGGATCAGCAGCTCTTGAGGCAGGTTGAACTTCTGGAGCTGACACAGGAAGTTCATCTTCTGTTGTGCAGTCCATTTCAGGTCTTGGGAGTTTTTAGAGCCCACAAACCTGAAGGTCTGTGCTGATGATACTGTGTTGCTGAGGATGGTAAGAGGGGGTGAAAAAAGAAGACTCTTCCTAAAATCAACAGTCATCTCCACAGCTTTGAGCCTATTCAGCTCTAAGTTGTTTCAACTGCACCACAGGGCCAGCTGCTCAACCTCCCATCTGCACGCAGACTCATCCCCATCTCTAATGAGTCCAATGACTG
>JANHZU010004717.1:16858-31188 GCA_032468055.1 Acrochordus granulatus
CACTTTACGAGCATTTCACGCTAAGAGCGTTCTTTCAGAATGGATTAGTCTCATCTTGTGAGACACTACTGTATTAAATATTATGGCTTCCAATGATAGCTTGTACACACAACCTGCTCATTTGAGAGGTAGATTCCTACCACACTGAACCATAAATTTCTCAGTACCATTTGAACCTATTTTAATGTGTCTTGGGAATTCAGTCATAAAACCTAACCCTTCTAGAATTATCAACATAAAAACAGTATTGTTTTTTCATTTTCTGTACTCCTGGATAGAATGTGTGTATGTGTCAAGAAAAATATTTTATTGTAAGCTACTGAGAGTCACTTGATTTTGGAGGCATATAAATCTAACTAATAAATAAACAAACAACAATGAATATTGTTTATTTTCTTAGTTAAGTTCTTGTGATAGGGAAAGAATTGAGATCAAAATTCATACATCAAAATACAGGCTTTTCACATAAATTAACCATGGTATGCTTCTTGACACATAATATGAACAGTTCATCTGAGGCTGATGTTCTTCTTAAAAAAATGGGATGCAGTATATAAATGAAATAAATAAATGCTTACAGGGAATCCAAGATTATTAAATGAAAGTTTTATTACTTTTTTCAGTGCTGTTGCATTGTGATTGATTACGATTACCTCTCGTAAATTCACCTTGCTTTTTATTTGTCATGAATCTTCTGCCATTTAGCTCCATTCAGTAACCCTAAAGTTAATGGTTACTCAACCTCAAAACAAAACAAAACAAAACTACTGTTATGTTGTCTACATAACATGAATAAATTAATTCACATAACATGAATAAATTAATTCAGCCCTGGCTTAACCTTAATATTCTTCTCTTTTGTTTTCCCCTGAGCTAAATCTTGCTAAATATGGTTATCATTTTTCAGTGGTGACTTGTTCCAGCTGGCTGACTGTGTAGGTTGGCATCTTTTGTGTCTTTTCTGAGGCTTGATGATCAGATCAGTACAGTATTCAAAGTGTGATCACCGGTGTAGTTTTCTGAAAAATGTTATGGTTTTGGGCAAAGAGATTTCCATTTTCTTTTCCAACATGAAATTTTTTTTTAACCCAAATTAACACACATCTGCATAGAATTAATTGAAGTATAAATATTGGAATAGATTATGTCTGAAAACAGAATGAGTAGGTTTTCTACATTGTTAAGCAATGGTCTGGTTTTATTAAGACTTAAAAAGGTCAGCCTTTTTTTCTGATATCAGCAATATCAATCCCAACTGACTCCAGTTAATCAGCTTCTGAACAAAGCAGGAAAATAACTACATATCATTGTCTGAATATAGCTGGTTGGTATTGTTGGTATGAGACTGATAGTGAAGATATTATCAGGTTTATATTTATATTTGGGAAAAGATCATCTGAACCTGGATTTTCAGTATAATCTTTTCCCTTAAAATAAGAATACTTTTTCCAGTTTTTTATTCCAAAATAGCTCTCTATCTTCAGAAAGATCCCCAGCTCATAGGTGTTTCCATGATTATTGTTGATTTGGCATGGGCCACCTGATATGGAGAAGTGTTGAAGCCACCTTGCATGGTGAGAAATCCTGCTTTAATTTGGCCAGCCAGTCCTCATTCTCTGCTAGGAGTCATTCCCATGTGTGCTGCCCCAGCAGAATTCCCAGTGATCTGAAGAAGGCTAGGCTAGAGCTGAATCCTGCAAAGAGAATGAAGGAGATACCATGGCTGGATTTTAACCATTTCTTTTAGCACAATGCTGTGTGTGCTGGAAATTTACACTTTCAGAGATAAGATGCAGAATCACCGTTAACCAGCGAGAACCTTTCTTCTTGCAAACGATGTACAAAACAAAGAAAAGCAGCGACGACAAAACACAATGGTGGGATACTCATGGAAGAGTTGCAGAAGTTTTAATTTGCTTCAAATTAAAAAAAATGAACTTTGTGACACTTGAGATGGGAAGAAGAGGAGAAGGTAGGTTTGAAAAAGGGGTTGTGACAGGGAAGCTGTGGGTTTGGTTTGTTTTTGACAAAAGTTGTTTGTAATTTCAGGTACTCCTGGGAAATCTCTTGATCAGATTCACATCTGTTCCTGTCAAAATGGGTGCTAAGATACTGGTCACCCAGCAACCATGTCCAATGGGGAATTGGGCCGATAATAACTTCAAAAAGGAATGACAGATGCTAGATTAGGATGAAAGACAAAACACATGAAAAATGAGCTTGTTAGAATAAAAAAAATTATTCAACCACCTTCATGCAAATTATGGAGCGCTTGCATGCTACAATTCCAGCTTACCCATGAATTAAGGAGAAATAAAGAGGACGTAGATCTCAAACTCAAAACATATAATTTTTACTTGGTAATGTTTGCGAATCTTCCAAAGAGATATATTGCTTTTAATAACAAAACAAACAAGTTGTCCTCTGTTAATTAAAACATTTAAGGCTAAATGCTTGTACTCACGGACTCTTTTCTGGTAGCATTCATTAATAAAAGATCATGGAAGATGAGCTGAGCTCCCATGTTGTGGGCAAAGGCTGTTCCATTAAAGTCTTTTTCTTTTTTCTTGGAGCAAAATAAAAATCCAGCCATTTATTCATACATGTGAATATTAAAGTAGGGGGCTCAGCTCCCAGTATTATTATTGAAATCTTCACATGTCAGTCAGCATTTAGAAAAGAGCTGATGAAATATCCTGATCGGGAGAGCTTTCTCTGCCTTGGTTACCAGTGTCTAATGTGGTCACGTTTAGAAATTGATTTTCTTCAGAAATTAATTAATTTTTCATATCGCCCCAAGCTGCAGTTAAAAAGAGTGCATCCTTGTCTGTTTTTTTCAGAAATACTGCCTAATCATATTAATACCATTGCTCCAAGGATAAAAAAGATAATTGTACAAATGCATTTGGAAATATGTATCGCTGAGTATTTATGATTGAATTATGCAAATGACCTAGCTCTCATCCTTTCCAGACCCAGATTGTCTAATTAGGATTGATATGCTGAATAGATGTTCCAGAATTTGAATACAAGCATGTCCAAAGAGCAGAAAATTGGAAATGACAAGGCTGAAATGTTGAGGAAAGTGTCTTTTCCTTTTCTATTTCGCTAATATGGTGCTAGGACATGAAGTTTTTCCTTCGGCTATTTTCATGACTCATCTCTAGGTCCTGGAGGAAAGTAGGATTAAAAAAACCCCTACTTTCTGAAATAACCCTGTTTTATAAATAACAGAATATTCTGTCGTACATTTGCTCTCCCCCTCCATGATGTTATTGTTAAGAATATTTTTAGGAATATGTTCTGTTTTTTTTCCCCAAACATTGATTATTCTCTTTCTTTCCCCTTTGTCTTTGGGTTTATATTTTTATTTCACAAGATCTTCTAATGTTGCTGTGATGGTCCTCAGTTCAGTGCTGGTTTCTGAGAGATTGTCTGCTGATACTTTTGGAATTAGCAATTAGTTTTCTGTTTGTATGGAATCACAAGAGGGAATATGCATTAATAGGGTTGGTTTCAAAGTAGTCTAGTTAATATCTTGTTTTGAAAGATAAATTGAGGGCAAGGCATACACAACTGAATTCTTAAGTTAAAGTTATATTTGTAAATGCTTCTAGTCCTCTCTTCTCTCTCCCCCTTCCCCCCTGGTTACAAACCTAAAAGTTGTCCAAAGCAAGGAGCGAATAGATACGATTTCAGCCATCATTAGTGGCAGGAGTTTCCATCTGAACTCTGTAGGTTTTGTTCCACCATCTGCAGGGTGATGGATTGCTGACTTTAATATATTTCAGCTTTTATCTGTCTTGAGTTGGACAGTCAACATTATCAATGACTTTAGTGGCGATTAGAAACTTGTCACTGCCTCTTGCAATTAGGCAGAATACCTGGGTGTGGGAAGTGTAATTACTTCCCATGTACTTGGGCAATTTGGCTTAACTGATGTAGGAGAATATTTGTAGCTCAGAGTTGAGCTGTGGAGTCCTTGGTGCTTTCTGAGCTTGGTTGTTTTCTTGCAGATATAGGATTACCAAAACTAGGTAACATTATCAGTGAAACATCTGCAAGAAAATAACCAAGCTCAGAGAGCACCAAGGATTCCACAGTTTAGCTTAAGCATGGAAAATTCATTTCATGTTTTCTCTTTTTAAAAAAGTAAGCCATGTTAGGCAACTGTCAAGAGCAATTAATACTGCATCTGACACCTCCAAACAAGCAATAATGAGAATTTGGAGATCTTCCTGCATCTTTAGGAGAAACAGTTCACAGTGAAAGTAAGGAGGAAATGTTTCATCTTTCTGTTTTGCCCTTTGAAATACAGAAGCCAGGATGCTGTCTGTGGATGGATATTCTATAGGAAAGATGTCATGGTCTGTACCTCTGTCTATGCTGAAATGTTGCAGCTCTTGGTGATGGAGTTGGAGAGCAATGCTAGGGTTGAATTAAAGCAATAAAATAGAACATGATATGTGTCATAGGACAATTTGAACACAGTTAAGTCCAAACAATAAAGAAGTGAACTCAACATCTACTCTTCCTCCTGTCTCTTCAGTACGATTTGTTGAATAGGACAGTGAGTATACTGTATTATTTTATATTTAAGTGCATGCAATAATAGAGAGGGGTATGGTGGCCTAGCAGTTAAGACACTGGGCTTATTGACCAGAAGGTTGGCAGTTTGGAAGTTTGAGACCCAAGTTGGGCGTAATGGGAAGAGATCCAATTACTTGTCACAACTCCTGCCAACCTAGCAGTTTGAAAGCATGTACAAATGCAAGCAGATAAATAGGTACCACCTTTGAAGGGAAAGGTAACCATGTTTTGGGTATCTTGGTGTACAGTCATGCCAGCCACATGACCACAGAAACATCTTCAGACAACACTGGCTCCCTTGGCTGTGAATTGGAGGTGAGTACCTCTCCCTAGAGTCAGACATAACTGGACAGGATAAACCATTACCTTTTTTAATAATAGAGAGATCACTATTAAACCCTAAGGTTGCAGAAAAAAATCACAGAGTATTTGCAGTGGAACTGACTTTCAAAAGTGGCCTTCAGAAAGCAGTTTTCTCAGCTGTGGACCACATCCTGGGATGATAGGCTAAACTAGTGACCGCTTATTTGAATACATTTGAATAGCATCAAGATATGTTTGGAATTCCACTTTTTGTAGTCAGCATAGAAATAACAATATCAACATAGAAATAACAGCACAAATTTAACATGAAACCATTGGTGTTATCGGAAGGATATTTTGAACTGTCTAGCTGAATATTCATGAAAGATTCCAATTTGTTCTGGGTGGGTTTTGTATTTAAGTAACTCTAATTAATTGTAGCATCTTTCATTTTACCTAGTTTTATCTGAGTTCACTTTGTTCTCACCAAGAGCAATTACACTCCTCAGAAATAGGAAAAGTTGTGCTCATTAAAAGACGTCTTCCTGGAAGCAGAACTTCAGAACTGATTTTTTTAATTTTCTCTTTTCAGGGTGCCTCATTGCATCAAACTGCTTTCGTTTTACACAGTTTTGCCATTTGAGGAAATGTCTAGTTTTAGAGATATTTCTCATGCAATTATTATAGGAAGTTGAAAGTCTGCATCTGTAAGCTGAGTTTAATTCTGTTATATATGCAGGGTTTATTTAATGTATTGCAGCTTTCTCCAAATGATAAGCTCTAAGGGTCATTGACTTTGAATTATATAGATAAGGTCTCTATTAAAATCCATCAAGTTTGATATAAACTATAAGGCTAAAAAGAAAAATAATTGCACTAATCTTAGAGACAGTAAGATTTTGTAATGGATATTGATAATCTTGAAATTTATTCTGGGTAAAATTTAGGCTTGCTATGAAATGATAATAATTGTAATAATCTTATTTTGATGACACAGTGGAAATAATGTCACAGATACCTTAAGGTATAATGAGGTTTCTTAAATACTTTTTTCCTCTCCGAACCTGCTCATGTGTCTATTATTTATTTCTCCCAGGGACTTGCCTATTCCAGCTATTTCTCCTTCAAGCTTTCATTCCTAAACTTCTTAAGTATGAGCTTAACTCAAGAGCCTGTATGTTTTAGGCAGCTGGAAGAAAGGGGTCTAAGCCTTTCTTCTGGAATTGGAGAACCTGCCAGATGGAAGATTAGTTTTATCCCAAATGAAACTCAACATGGTTTTGGGTATCAGAAACCTACACTAATACCAAGGCTGATTGGTTTTCAAATTCATAGAGCATGCTGATTCTGCCCTTGATTTAAGTCACTGTATTATCATACAGAGATGCACATGACACCAGGGCTGTCTATAGATTGTGGTTGATAAAGTCAAGATGGCGGATGATGCCCCACCTGGGTGTGTTGCTCATAAAGTGTAGGTGTCTACACTTGCCAAATTGTCTCTGAAGCTTTGAGAAGTTTTTCCGGTATAGGTCTTGTCTATTGTAGGAATCACCTTGGAAAAGAATACTTACTATCTCCAATACAGATGTTAAACTCCTAATTTTACAAGAAATAACACATAGAATCTTTTCAATGTTACACCTCTCATTTGTTTTATGTTTTGTGTAGGCAATACAAGAAATAGTTTCTATTCTCTGGTTTAAGGACAACATTGATTGATAAAAGCTTTGCACACTCTGTATGTGGCTGAAGCTATTATTGTAGGAAATCCGGAAAAATAAAATATTGTAAATATGAATACATATTTGTGTCTAAATATTAATGTACATATAATATATGTACTGTTTTCTAATGGCAAGTTTCAAACATCCTGAAAAAGTACCTGAGGAAAAGTGTCAGAACTTTTATTTTGAGAATGTTTTCAAATGTATTTAAAATCTTATTTTTGAATTAGTATGACATTAATTTAAGTCATTTATAGAAGTAAAAATATATCCATTTATTATTTAAATATACATAATATATTATTTATAGAAATAAAATATATTAAAGGAAGTTTAATGAAACTTTATGTCAAATAGTCTTTAGGGTCCCAGTAGTCTTCACATGTTGAGAAGACTGAAGATAATTAATACCCTTTTGCTTAAAATGCAACAACCAAAAGTTTTGTAAGGCAAAAATGTTAAGGTTCTAAAATACACATTTCAGCTTTTTAGAAAGTAATTTAAACAGACCTGTACTAGTATGTCTGCCTTTAGAATAACAATTTTGTCCCCAAATCCATGCATTTTGGAAGAGCTTCATGTGAACAAAAGCCAAAGAAGATGATGATTATGTTTTGATAGAACAATGTTGCCTGGTGCAGGAAATAAGAGGCAATTTTTTAAATCTCTACTTCTAATTAAAAATAAAAAACAAAACCTATATGGATGATATAGGTACCAGATGTTGAGATATCATTTTATCTGATCAATCTCTCCAAAGTACTCATTATTGAAAAGCTTGTTACATAGAATTGCTTGGATTTAAATCTAATTTGTTAACCTAGTTCGTACTTGACTTAATTATAAATCATAAGATTAAATTATTTAAGTTGGCCTGACTGTTGTACAAAAAATACAATTTTTTTTTTGCTCAGGATTGTTTTCTGTTGAAATCTGTTGAAAAATTTAAAGCTACAAGAGGTTAAATATTCAGAGAATTCAGGTTTGTGTTAAAATGTGTATTCTCAATATTTAATGAATTACTAAAATATTAATCCATTTAGTGCATCTTTGATGTTAATGGTTTGTAGATTTTATGGGGCATTTTCAGCTGCACTGGTTAACATCTTAATTTTCTATATAAAGATGAGATTATTATATACCATTAAATGTCCACTGTGGGCAAGAAAGTACTTTCTGTTGGTAAAATGACATCCATCTAGTATTTATAGAGCATGCATAGAAGGTACTATTTATGTAGATAGAAATTCAACTGTGGGCTTGAAGCCAACTGCCATGTGAAGATTAAGAGACTGAAATGAGAGGGACAAATTACGCTTTGGTTCTTTGATAAGTGTGATTGTTTTGCTTGCCTAGTCTAACATTATGGGAATTATTCTATTTAATTGTGATTTGATTTCATCCTTTTCCTGCAAGATATGGAGGGTATGTTTATATAGATGCTCTTATTGGCTGAGAATTGGGGAAAATTTCATTTGAGATGATGAGTTTCCTTTATGATTGAATTGTTTGTGGTCTCTGCATAGTATAGAACCTGATTTTGAAGAACAGCTGCTTCTGTTTTGTCAGCAGGATTTATGATGGTGTCTTGCTGTTTTGGAAATTATGTAACCCTTGATGTTCTTTCTTTGTTATACCATGAAAACTAGTAGATAGTTTAATTATTTGATGGATTCTCATTCATCCTCTGGTATTTCTTTCTCAATAATTAATTTCTGACTTTCAATAGGATCATATTTCTATTTTTAGTCAAAGTCAAATGTTATCTTGGTCACTGGCCTTTTATAGTAAATAAGTATACCAAACAGGCATAATTAACTGTGCAATATAGGACCTAACTTGAGATAATACTTAGGAATTCTTGTGTCTCATATCTGTTAAGGACAATGAGCACTCAAAAGAAACATGGCAACTTGTATGGTGGTTCATCATGTTGGTTCGATAAAAGCTAAAGAGGATACAGTGTCTTCTTCTGGCTTGGATGTTTTGTTCGAAAAGGGATGTATTATCTAATATAACATTCTTATTGGAGTGTAATATGGTCTGTTGATCAATTTTTGAATTGAAACCTGAATCCACATAACTCTGACTTTGATCAATTTTTCAGATGCTTTGAGGAAGGTAAAAATGCCTTGTTAAGTATTTAGAAATTTAAAAAAATGTTTGAATATGACATCTGTTTAATTTGATCTTCATTGTTGACTTACCAATGGGATATTGATCTAAGGTTATGTATACTTTTAGTAGCAATATACATTTTAGTTGCATGCTGTATAGAAAGACCTTCATTCTATATTTTAAAGATGACACAAATAACATCACACTGGTGCATAGCTTGCATACGTGAAATTCAAATACAAAGACCCATACATTCTAGTTACAGGATTCCCGAAGCATCCCATCCCATGCATAAGAGAGCTGTCCAATAAAACAACAAATGTTTTTGATAAACATTAGATTGCATTGATAATAAAACAGATCAGTTGAAATCAGTAGGGTTAAAGTTACTCTGTATCCAACCAATTGATTATAACACCTCTCAATTTTTTTTCTTCCAAAATCTTGTAGCAAATATTGAGAGAGAATAGGTATAAGTGCAAAACTATACTTATAGCTTTGCATTGATATCTATTTTGGGATACTTAAATGTGTAATTTAATCATGCTAAGGATAATTTAAGATAGTTTGGGGGACTGAAAGGAAATACATATATCAGATAAATTTGGATCTGTGCTGGATCTGTGCTGTAAAGCTGCTTTAAAGCTGAATCAAGTTTTTCTGGACGTGTGCTAGAAGATGTTTCTCTTAGGTCTCACAGAATCACTAGAAGAGGCAATGAAGCAAAGAGAACTTGAATTGTTTTCTGAGCATGATACAAACCAGAAAGAAAGGGATTTTTTTTACCTCCTGGGGTTGCAATGGAAAGATCATTGTATGTTTTCTTGAAAAACATTCATGACAACAATTCAATACTTTTTGATGTAATTATCATCAAAACAAAACTAAAATTGGAGGAGAAATCCTGAATCCTTGTAAAATACTTAGAAAATCGAAATTAAGAAAGTACTCTTTGTGGGATTCTTATATGGACAACCAGTTATTTAGTTGTATTTGTTTTATGCATTTTGTCTTATGATCTTTATATGGGGAGAATATATTGGTTGTTTATCTATGGATGGGTTTGAATGTACTAAGTCTACAAAAGCAATATATGAAAAGGGTAAAGAGAAACATCACACATTCTGTAAATGGGAAATAAGATTTATTTCGATGTTGTGTATACATTCTAGCATAGAGAGTTAAAAGAAAATGAGCACAGGTTTTAGAGGAATAAATCTGTGACGTCTGCCAAAAAGGACTATTGTGGCACAAATGAGATTTGCAAGAAATTTCAAATGGATCTTTCATAGATAAATGGGGTTTTGTGTGTGGGTTTTTAACAAAGAACATATGTTCTTTAAAGCTTCATATAAAAAGAAGATAATTCTGTAAAACCAAAAGCTAGGTTTTTAGCATAATTCCAACACTCTGCTTTAGATCTGTTTTATTTATATATTTCATGCTATTTAATATTTATTTATTGAATGTTTACTATTTAATGTTTAATATTTATTTAATATTTACTGTTTAATATTTATTTAATATTTACTGCTTAATATTTATTTACTGAATGTATTAGGGACATCATATTAAAAATAATGTATGCCAGAGACAAATATTTAATTTTAATTTTAAAATAAATCTGGAAAGAGAAACTAGTAGACCAGAATTACATCATACTAATGCAGACATTAAAATTGATTGTTTTTATTTTGCTCCATGAAAATCCAGCTAGGAATTGCAGGAAATCTTAGTTTTCAAAACTATGTATCTGTGAGTCATCATATTTTCTGCTTTCCCACTAATGATCATGTAGTAACCAACCATAAAAACACAAATACCAAATGATGCAATAACAGTTAAAAGAGTAAGTTCATCTGAGAAAGTCATCCTTGAACTATAAAAGTTCTAATGAAATTTGAATGCGTGGGATGGTGATGGTGGTGATGGAAGAGGAGGTATGTAGTTTGCATGGAATCACTGATATGTCCTTCAGGGCTGATCCATAATTGGGTTGGTGTCACCAAAGCTTGTGAATGGGGCTTCCTCGGTGCTAGAATTAGTTGGTATTTGAGGATATCTTTAAATACTTAGCTTCTAAATGGTTTTGTGTATATAGACATTCAAATTACATATGGCAGTTTACAGGCAGACTTGAAACTTTCATCCATTGATAAGCTTGTTGTGGCTCATTGAAAACATCTTCAACTTCATGTGGCTAGTTGAAAACGTCTATAAGCTAGTTGAAAACATCTTCAAAGATGGCCCCTATATAGTTTGTATATATATGACCAGTCATAATGGTCTTAGGACATGGATCTTGGAAGTACCCTGTACAGGTGGGAGCTGCATCATGTGCTAAACTTGAGGATAGGATCTTCCTTCAGGTTGGAGTTAGGTCTGAAAACACATAGTAAAAAAAGAAAAGAAAAGAAAAAAGAAAATACAGTATTACCATGATGTCTAAGGCAATTTAAGTAGACCTTGTAAATTTTCATTAGAGGTTTCTACTTTAGAACACAATATATCCAAGCTACCAATTTGATCAACTCAAGTTAAGCAACATTTTTTACATCAAGGAGCACTTAATTAGAGAGTTAACAAATTGTATAATATTGCTTTGAGTCAGCTCAGGTATTATGTAGTTTGTTAAGGTAAGTGGTACAATGACCCACATTGTTAAATGAAATTGGAGCCCTTTGCAAAGAGGCACAAATTCTCTGAAAATTAATTTAGTTAAGAGTGAATTTAAGTGTGCTGAAATGAAAGGGTTAATCACTGTAAGGAAAAGTCACTGGTCTCATAAACTTTTATAGGGTTGCCTTGTTAAAGTTGGTAGAAATTTGCTTGAATATATAGGCTTATTTCGCATTGTTTTTGCATTGCTCCTGTTGGAGCATCAAGTGCCATGTGCCAATCCAAAACTTATAAACCTCCCATCAAGAGGAGAGGGAAGGAAGCCACATAAATATCCTGCTGTTAAAAAGATTTCTCGCTGATTCACAGACTAAAATCAGGATCAAGTCTTCTTTTAGCAACTTCAAGGAAGGGAATAATTGACTGTGATACAAAGGGCCATTATTTCAAAGTAAAGGAAAACTTTCATTGGAAAAATGGCATTTTTATAAAGGAATGCATAGTGAACATCTTTATAGAGTTATAACTATAGTATAGTCTCTTATCTTTTGGGCAATAGATTAACATAGTCTTTCTGGAAAATTATACCCTTAATTGTTAATGCTCTAAGTGGTGAAGAGGAAATAATAAAACACTTTTCTTAAAACCTAGTTTAAGGACATGGATTCAGAGAAGAGCAAGTGGACTTCACCTTGAGTAAAAATTCTATTATTTCACTTCACTGCATCCCAATACTATCTCTACAAAATATATTTCCAGACATGGGGCATTTCTGAAAAGAGGTTGCATGGTGAAAATTTGATCTTCTCTCCTTATCAGTACTGTGATAAATGGAATCCATGGTTGAATAAGGGTTATGTACAAACTCCAATGTGTATGTATAGTTTTTCTAAGAATATCTATATTCCTTATAAAATTGAAGTAGATTTGGATGATTGTCTTTGAAATAAATAAAGAAGGTTGAACCAGTAAAATGATTAGAAATATGATATATAGTAGGAGCAATATAATTCAAAGACATAATTTAAAATAACACAGAAAAATAATGCTTGCTGTTCCATGGATACATTATTGAAATATTTCACAAGTAAGGTCTTATGTGAATGTCAACCTTTGCAAAAATAGACTTAATCTAATTTAGGGAGTCAAAGTTGCCAATAATCTGTGATCATGCTCTTTCTGGCTGCTGTCTTCTTACATCACTTGTCCTTATTTTTTTATGAGCTCTTGGCATAACAAACCTATTAGTGGAATACATTTGGGGCCAAGGAACCTAGAGCAAGACTTTACAGGAGGTGCTCAGCTCAGGGATTGTCTAGAAGAAGGTGTTGGTATGACTTCATCTTGAAAATTATCCAATTTATGGTTCTTTATACATGAAAATATGATAATCAGAATATGCTTCATTAAGTAGAACTTGACACCTAATAGATGAAAAATTAAACAATTATTAATATTCAAAATCTATGTATTTGAAAGGGGAATAAAAACAGAGAAATAACAGACTTTTGTGGACTCGAGAAACATATTTTTATTGGTCTTTGACTGTCATTTTCCTTGGGTCTTTTGAATATAAAGATCTAATTGATATAGCTATTTTCAAAAAGTAGATAAATAGAAATTATTTAAATGTAGCAGTTGTAGCATTTAAATGTAGTTCATGTTGTCATCCACAAACAACTGAATCAATAAGTTGAATCCCAGTACAAAAATCTATATTGAAGAAACACATTTTATTCCTATAATTGTCAGGATTGTATAGAATTGTACTTGGTGTAGAAGAGGAATAATTTTAGTAACTTGATGATGATTAAAATAGCTTGATCTAAATTCAGTCAAAGATACACAGAAGCAGCAAAGGCAAATCTATTTGTGGCTAAGAAAAAAAAGGAATGAGGTCTCTCTCAAACTGACTCAGTTTAAAAATAAGTAGATAATGTTTGCCATTGAGACGAACTGAAACTAATAATTCTGTTCTGTCCATCTAATATATATGTTTTAATCATTTTTCATTGGAACTAACTGCTTACTTTTTAACATGAAATTTATTTATTTGGCTCTTTTCACACATCATAGCTCCAGATATAGTCATATTTGGGAGGGGATGTTGAAATCAATAAGTTTTAAATGATTCATAGTGAATAAATGCAAATGAAAAGTACTAACATTGGATTTAAATATTTCTTCCTTACATCATAAATGGTTGGCAACAAATGTCTTTTTGGAGATGAGTTGGGAATGGGTTGTTCAAAACTGAATGAACCAATTCATTCTAGGTACTTTGAAAATAATATAAAATATGCATATTATAGAAGTAACAGTATCTTTCACTATATCTAATTTCGAACCAAGTGGTAGTTGGACAAAGGCTAAAGGCATCTTATAAATTTATTAAAGACTGAAGCAACAGGATTAGACAATTCTGCATAAAAAGAAATACAACTTTCAAAGAAATAATTATTCTACATTATTCAGCTTTGGGGAGACCCACTCCATGGATTGTACCCAGGACTAGGCGTTCCACTTTCAGAAGAATTTATGGAAACAGAAACACTGATCAAGAGAATAGAAAAAGAAGTTCTGTGAGTTTACAGAATTTGTGGGAACATTTAGCTTTTCAGATAGAAGTGAGAATAAAGCTTATAAAACTTGCTACACTATCACAGGACAGCCTTTGTAAAGGAAAAGTTATGATAGAATTATACCATGCACTGACTTTGAGTACATAAACATTTAAAAAAAGTAAAGGTTTCCCCTACCAGTTGTGGCTGACAAAAGGGGGCAGTTGTCCTTTTCCTAGCCAAAGAGCTGGTGTTGTATGAAGATGCTTCCGTTGTCATGTGGCTGGCATGACTAGATGCCAAGGCACTTGGACTGCTGTTATCTTTCCCACCAAAGGTGGTACCTATTTATCTGTTTGCATTTTTACATGCTTTTGAACTGCTAGGTTGGCAGGAGCTAGTAATGGGAACT
>JANHZU010004717.1:40172-55671 GCA_032468055.1 Acrochordus granulatus
GAACTTAATTAGAATCTATATAAACATAAAAGTGTCCATAATAAAATAAGAGAGCACTAGTAAAGAAAACTTTAAACATATATTTGGTGCCAAGAAATTAGGATTAGGAAGGTTAGAAAGCCACCTAGAAAACCGCTAGGTGGGCGGGAGCTGGGGTGAAACAGCAGGCGCTCGCCCTGCTGCGCGGCAACGCTCGGTCGCGATCCCGGGCCGCCGGCCTTCCAGCTGGCAAGCCGAGCTCTTAACCACTTGCGCCACCATGCCCCCCTTTTCATTTGCTACCGGATGGAAAATCCTACTGGGAATGGTCAATTTCTGCCTGTTTTAAATGGTAATCCCTGCAGCTATAAAACTTTGAGATGTCCACCTGAAGGTTTACCCTGCTTTTGCTGATGGTAGCTGCCATAAAATATAACATTCTGGTGAGAGAAGTAGGAAACTGAATGGGAAGGGTCGACAAAGAATTCTTCCTTTTTTTTCCTTCACCTTTCTAGCTTGATTCGGAGAAGTGAGCTGCATTTTCTTTCTGGGATAACATTGCTTACTAAATATAATCTAGAAATCTTTAAAGAATGTTATTTAAAATCTTTAAGAACGTTACTTTCTAACTGTGGAACTTTTAAGTTTCTTGTAACTGTGCTCTTTGTGAAAAAAGTCTTTCTTTGTGTTGTCAAGAAAGTGGACTTCCAGGTAACCTAAAAACTGAAGCTAAAGTTCTTAAATTTTACGAGAAGATGAATGTCTCAGAAGATGAAAAGCAGGAATTAAGACCATGTGCCCTGGGTTCTGGTTCAGTTGAATCTCCTTATTTAATTATTTTTGGGTTTGTAAGGCTATGCAATTCAAAGACCAACTCTGGGTGGTGTATGGTGTAAAAGTAGACAAAACAACAACAACAAACGGTGCATGATTGCAGCATTTTTACTCATTCCCTGGAATGTGGTTCTCTGGCTGAAGGCTCTTTTGACTATTTGATAACTTTGATTATTGGAGGATAAGGATCTGTTTTGCTTCCATGGGTGTGCTTCTCATGGCCAGAGACATTAATAGCCATCATGTGTCACTGTTACAACTTATAGCAAAGAGAGCAATAGACAGACAATTAAAAAAGAAGAATAGCAGGGAATTCCCAAACATTGGGAAATTGTTGGGAGTAGACAAATAGAACCATCCAAAGGATCCTGTCTCAAACTTATGTCAAATACTGCACAGACAGGTGACTTTTCTTCTTGGAGATGTTTACAGGTAAAAGCCGATGATTGCAGTACTTCTTTCAACTACTAAGCTTTTGATAGAACAAAGTAGTGGCCAAGTTCTAATTCAAGACTGGTCTCTGCTCCATTATTTATTCATTTATTTTATCAAATTTAGGCATCACCCAACTCCAAAATGTCTTTGGGCAGCTCGCAATATCCAACGAACAGCAAAATAAAGGATGCAAGCAAAATCAGTAGACAAGATATTGCCTGTTTTACCAATACCTCTTGGTGACAGCACAACTACTGTTTTTTGCAGAGCATTAACTTAAGAGGAAAAATTATTTCAAACTCAAGGATTAAACAGAATCATCACCCTTACATTTACCTATAAAAATCTTTCTAGGTTTGAAAAGCTAACTTTGTCCCTTGCGCAGCACCACTTTAAGAAATGTTTGGACATTAGCATAAAGGTTGTACGCGTTATACAAAGTGTAATTAATGAAGCTTTGATCCCCCAAATGTCAACTAGCTTGCTAAGTGTCATAACAAAGTGTCAAGCATCTGGTATACAGTTAATTTGTAGTCATTAACTGCATATTGTTGATGTGACAGTTTGTTAGCAAAGCAACCTTGACAGTTTGCATTTGTTATTGATTGACATCTTCAGGCCTCCCTCCCCATATAGTTTACATTCTTTGTGAGTCTTTTCTCAAGTTACAGTTTCACTTTTACGTAGTTAGTCTTATTTGGATCCTAACCTTCTCACCTTTCTCTGAAAATCCTCCTGGGATCTGATAAAGGGAGAATGAAAGTTCTGCAAACGGTCAGCAAAAGGACATTGCGCTCTCCTTATGGTCCTGAATTCTGAGTGAACAAGCTTTGGGTGTTTTGGTGCTTCCCTGAGATCCAGTTTCCTGAGGTCATTTGGACGGATGATGTTGTGATTCAAAGTTTACATGCTGACACAAGTGTAAGATTCATTTCTAGATGAAACCAAATATTATGAGATTCCTTACAGAGAGCTGAATCACCTTTGTTTTAGTTTAGTTTCAGTTATGGTAAGTCTTTCTGTTACATCTAGATTTCACTGGTTCCTTCCTCTTGTCCAGTGAGGGAAGAAAGGGGAGAATATTCTTCTATCAGCCTTTTGAATCAATTCCAGCTCTTATTGAAGGATGTCCTCAAACAATTACTAGTTATTAACCATATTTGTTAGAACCTCATAGATATATTGATTGTGCTTCTTCGTGGCCTCCAGGCTCTGGAAACAGTCCCTGGAAACTCTTTTTAAATTTTAATATGTTTAACAAGCTTTGGAAAACACGTTTACCTTGGTTTGGATGTAGTGGTAAAGGCTGACCAAAGCTATAAGATCTGATCCTTAGCCATGTAGGTGATAAGGAGACTCTTAAGTTTAATTATTTTAGGGATTTCCATGTAATTTAAGTATTTGTGATTCTATGGGCTTTGTTATTTTGGTGCTTGTAAATTGGCTATTCTTTCTTGATACTTTTGTAATTTTTTTGTGGAAGAACTTGTAATTTCCTGTTGGATTAATTATGTTTTGCACTGATTGTTTATTACATGCCTTGTTGAAGGATGCACTACTGCAATTACTGAAAAAAGAGCATTTCTTCGGGTCATGAAATAATAACTTACTATTATTAGAAATAGTAGAGTAACAAATAGAAAAAATTGCATGGGATTAACTAGGATGTGGCTTATTAATAACTAACTCCCAAGCTGCTTTCTTGATCTGTTTCTGTGAGAATTTCACAAAGAAAAACTGTCCTCAATTCAACACAAAAAATTATCTTTCCTAAATAGTTTTATATCCAGATAATGAACTCACACAGTCCCCTCAGGATCATCATCTTTTAAAAAACAAATGAAGAAAAGCAAAACCCTGAACATGGTTTTAAAAATGATTCAACAAAATATTATTGGGAATTTAAAAATCAGTTTTGTATCATGTCTTGCTACCTGTTATGTATCTTGTACAGTAGCAGAAATATGTATCTCTATTGCAGATTTTCCAGAGACTAGAGAGAATTTTCATTTATGTACAACTGGAAGATTAGTGCAAGATAACTAATTTGAATGTGTCATTCAAATGCTCTTCTCCTGTAACCAGTTCCAGGAATTAGATTCACTCTTTGGATATAAAATACAGATTTAATTTTTTGTACTGTAAATTTTACCAAATCAGCTGTTAACTTTCAATGTTCAATTTTTCCTTTTCCTTCCTGTTTCATGCAAATACAACACTTCGTGTAGCACTGACTTGTGCACAACCCTCCTTAGAAACATCTTTGCAAACCACATTTGAAGACATCATGAGGCCTAGTTGATTGTGAGGGATCACTGTGCTTTTGTTTGCATTTATGTTGATTTACTTCCATTTATGTTGATGAGAAATACTTCTTTTCAGTTAATAACTGACGCACATTTTACATAGACTCCGTAGAGTTGAGAAATTCTGCTAACAAGCAAATAAATATGCTACCTTGAGCTCTTGGAGAAAACATAAGATGTAAATTAGTTAAGAAAAGTGCTAGATCATAGTTTACATACTTTCCTTCCTTCTCTTGCTGATGTTTTCCCAAGTATTTAAAATAAGATATGTGACCCTATCTTTATATGGTTGAAATCTGGTATTTTTTGCCTAACAAATGAAAATAATCCTCTCTCCAAGATAAATTAAAACATGTACAATTTATTTTTAATCGCTTCATTCTATCATCATATTTATATTTCTATAATAAAATCATAGTAGATTTCCTTTTTAATCAAATGTGGATTATCTCAATGCCATTTACAAAACTGAGAAGCTATCGGCATTACTATATTATATAACTGTTGGTTAGTTTTTCTATCTCTTCGCACTAAATAATTCTGGGAGGCATCAACTTGTTAAATGCAAACATTAAGAAATGTGTATGGATGTTTTTGTCTCCACTAGCCACAATTTTTTTTGTTCCCTGATTTTAAGATCTACAAAACAAATGTATGCCCTCTACTCATGTGATAGTTTTCCATTTAGTGTAAAAAAAGTAGACAAATTATTATTCCAAGAATACAATGATGCCTTTTCTAAACTGAGAAGTAAAAATATGGAATTTCTGGCAATTTTAAAGAAGGATGAGTGGGAATTGAGAATAATTGGAATATATACAATATTAAATCTTCTGCCATCTTTTACTGGTCTGTATTAACTTAGCTTTATTTAGTCCCCATCAGATCCAACAAGCCAATAAAAAAAGCTGACCAGAAGCAAAAATCATTAGCAAAACTCCTGACTCAGGAAAACTGAAGTTCATGGCCTATCAGTGCTCTAAGAAATGAGATAGAATGAAAAAATCTTGGGGGAACCAAGGATAGCCATCAATATAAATGCCTTGTATTATTGCGTTTACTCTTCTAAAGAAAACACTTCATTGAAGTAATTTTTTACTCTTTCCTAAGTTTTCATTTTTTCCAATTTGTTTTGGAAAACAAGCAAAGCTTGTGAGAGAAAAAACATGGTACAGTGAAAAAATGATGTTCCAATTTGGACTTTCTACTAATGCATAGCTGTTACCATAGACACAGAATGCAAATTTGATACTGCAGGTCTTGAAAGGCAAGCAAATGAAGTTACTCAAAAATTCAAAATGGAATAACTTCAGATTCTGAAGTGCCAAAGAAATCAACCAGCTTATCCTTCAAATTTATTTTATAGTATTTCTAGGTTAACCAACTGAAATTAGGGGACTGATTGGGAGTCAAGGATTAGTTTGAATGCAAAGATGATTGGTCACTTTGAAGATGGAAAGTTATGATATGACAATTCCATGAAAACCATGAAGACTAAAATAGGGCTTTTCTAGATCAATTGTTTTCACTGTCAGTCTTCAACATTGCTTAAACTGCTTAAGAAATCTATAAAGGATAATAGTTTTCAATTTGGAACTCCATACAAGTCATTTCCAATTTTGGTCTGTGTTTGACTTCATGCATTTTGTTTCTGGCTATCTTCTGCCAAGTATGCTAAGTGATAGCATTTTGTTTGGGATAATAATTAATCACAGTCTTCTTTCTGAATTATATCTTTATATGTGCAGATCCACAGCTGATGATATTGTAGTTCAAATGCTAAAGGATCATGATTCAGACTGTAGTTATCTTTTTGTTTATAATACAAACATAGGTTCTCCATTTTTTTTAATTATCATTTTCATCAACAATATTTATATCTTACTTTTTCCTTCAGAGGGGAGAACAAAATGTCTAATGGTATGAAAGAGGAGAAAATTCCATCACTTTTGTAAACTTTTTCAACAGCCTATCCAGGAAGTCAAAATCCTCCTCCCCATTAAAATAGAGATCAAACAGGATTCTTATATAGTAATAGATCTGATTTGGCCTTGGCATCTTCCAGATAAACTTATCATATAAAGTTTGTTATAGAAGTTACAGTAAAATTTATTGTACATACTTGGCCTTCCTTTGCATTCCATTATGACAACCAAGTATAATAAATCACTGTTTTCCTTCATATTACAATGGTGCAATAAACTATATACAGATTTACTGATTTCAGCTGTTGAGTTCCAAACTGAAGTAAGTTTTAAACCAGAGTTACATTTTCCACTTCTGAGCTTATATTATCCCAACTCTGAGAATTTCTTTTTGGTCTTCATAAACTTTTGGGTTTTCACTTGGTCTTTCTAAATCAACATCTATTTTAATCAGGATCTAATCCAAACTAGATCACTAGTTTCAGTGATCTGATTTCTGAGCTCTAATTTCTGATCAGAAGGGTACCATAGATTGCATTGACTGTATTCCCCATAAATATAACTTGATTGATGTGCACAAGATTCTCTAGGCATGTTTTTCCTCATATCTGATAATTGGTTTACAGCTGCATTTCTGAGAAATTTTACTAGGAATAAAATTTAAAATAAAATAAAATCTTTAACAAAGACTGTAGAATGATAATGTAAATATTATTACTTTTTAACTGACTGGATTAAGCCTCATAGCAACTGTTGCAATCACGAACCACATGTTTTCCAATTCAGTATTTCCAAATGAATCTTTCTTCCACAAGTGCTGAATACTGGGAACACTGATATGTATCCTAGAAATCTTTTCCATTGATGCCTATCAACTTATCTTTTCTGCTCTTTTGTGCAATATATGATGAAGTTCTTTCCTTCAAGACAAATTGCTAATTCTACACATGTTAAGTCCTGATGTATTCACTGGCAATTACTTTCAGGGAAGTGGCTCTGCAGTTGCAGTGGAAAACAGTTTTCTAAGACACTTATACTTACTTTTCTTTCAATAAAAAAAGAGACAGTAGTATTTACATTGGTCTATAAGCTAAAGTCGAATGCATTTTAAATTAAAATGCAGCCCCTCCTGAAACAAACAAAAAAGATAATTCATCTGAGCAGTTATTTTTGTTGCATATTGGTTGAAATAACAAGGAAAAGACAAGCAATTATTTCTGTGTGCAGAAAAACAGTTTTATTTCAGCTTATTAAAAATGAATGTTCAAGCCATGCTGAATATTTGTTTTAAAACAGGCAATGGGGAAGGATTAAAATACCTTAATCAGGCAGGAGGAAGAAAAAACCTTTAGCCACTCGATTAGGGCAGATTTTCACCATCTGCTTCTACGTTCCTCAGGATCTAGCTCTGGCTGAACACTAATTTGTGCACTTCCTAGAAATTGAAATCTCTCAGCAAGCAAATTAACAAGAGCAGGGATTCAGTAATAATGGAGCTTCTCAGCTTTTGTTTCACTCTGACAGATGGACAGGGGTGTGCTGAAACTGAATTCAGCTTTAATTGCATTGTGCCATTTAAAATTTTATCTGCTCCAGAGATTCTGTTTACTAGTTTCAGGATTGCAAACCTTCAATGCCGCTTCCCTCCCCATTTGAGCACAAAGCCCCTATAGATTGGTAGGATGATGACTGGGTGATTATTCCCTTCCTTCACCTATGGGGTGACTTGCTTTTAAACAACAAGAACATCAAGTTGGCCTGCTTCTTTTTTTTGAATTTGGCAGGGGCAGGCTTGAAACTAAGGATTGCCAGAATCTCTAACATTCTTCAGAAAGAGATAACGTCAGGAAATTAAGCACCATAGAAACACACCTTGGATTGTTTGGTTTTCCATGCAAGAACTGTACATTGTCAATCATTAAATCTGACACCTTTAGCTGCTGATGTCTGAATTTAAAAGGTAATGCTTGGAATGAGTGAATAATTGCACTATAAAATTTCTCTTGAGACTCGATTTGTCTTCAGGTTGTACAGAATGTCCTAGCTGCTCTTAACCCAATAAATTAAATATTAGTAGATACTGTATGCTCATTAACTTTGTTATGGAAATTACCTCATTTAATTTATTTTTTTAAAGCTTTCTCATAAAATTATAGCTTAGTTTCTTTAAAGTAGAAGCTTAATATTTCCTCTTCTCAATTGCATGGAAACTAATTTTTCTCTTTGAATGAATATTTGCTTTCCTACTATGCATAATTGGAAAAGTGACTTTTCCATGTCTTGGTTCATATATTAGGTTGTTAACTGCGGCTTTGATTTACTTGTTGATTTTAAACTGTTTTGTATTCCTGTGCTTAAAGGGAGCAATCCATAGACAAAGCTTTGCTCATAACTATAATTTCAAACTATATCAAACTGTGCAAATTCTGATCTGTGCAGACTTCATTTATTTAATTTAGAAGGAGTTTATTTAGTTACTTAAAATGTATCTGTACTGCTGTTCTACAAAATCCAGCATGACAATATACGAGAAGGAATATCTAATTATGAGCTCTTTATCATTAGAACAATGAAAAGTTGTTTGCTAAGAAATTGCAAATCATTGGCATCTTTAGATAGCTTCCTTGAACGTGGCTTGAAGTGATGCCTAAAGATTTATCTACCTGTCTGTCTCATGTAAAGGGAGGGTCTTCTTCTCCTTCACTGATGGCCTGAGGGAAGAGCCAGGTCATCATGGTTCTTCTAAAGAGCAGAGGAGTGGGTGCCAACTAGAACTGGAGAAGGGGAATCTCCAAAGGACAGGCATTACTAGAGAAAGGGAGCTTATCCCAGAACGTATGAGGTATGTTGGGTTACTCAATGATTTGTCAAATGGGAAATGTTCTTTTTAATAGGTAGAGAGAGAAATACCAATGTGGCACAACTGCTGTGTTTAATTTTGTAAGTTGAAGCATCAATTCTAATATCTTTAATAGCAGTTTGGCATGAAGAAATTAAATATAAATTTGTTTTAAAAAAGTGAGCAAGCACTTGATAATTTTATCTCTATCAGAGGTCTAGATCTGGCACCCTCTTTTTGGTTCCATTGATACTATTATCTAACACAGGAAGCAGCAGCTGATGGAGAAACCATCAAACTGATCTCTAGCAGGGAGATTTCAGAGATGTATCAGGTTGGTATGAGATGAGAACTAATTGCAGGTTGCCCATCACCAAAAAGATTTCAGAGCCCAGAACTTCTAGTTCATGATCCCTTTGTGATTCAAAGCTTTTTGCAAGTGTTCTCCACCAATTCTGAGCAATGTTTGATCTTCCAGAATTTAGATTTAAGGTGGGCATTCTGCTTTCTATGTTGATCACCCAGGGTCTAAGCAGGGTTACCATCTTAGAGGTTTCTCTCTTTTAACATTGTTATATTTGCTTTGTTTCTGCCTCCTTTGTTTGTTGGGAAGACCAAAAATATAAAAAAGAGAGGAAGGATGGAATTTGTCCTTTGGTGGCTATCATCACTGGCAAAACTGCATCATCCTCAAGACCATTTTTGTGAATTCTTCCAGTAGTAGCATATTTCCCACCCCAAATATCCTCAGCCTTGTCTACTTTGCTTTGCAGAGGGCTCTGGTGGAGAGTCCTACTGACAGTAAGCACTACAGAACACTGGCTCAAGATGATTAATCTTCATTCTAAAGGTTACATTTTGATAGCAGGTCCAAAAGCTCTTATTTTTACACCACTGAATCTCTGAGTCCTAAGTCCTTTATTTTCATGTATTCAGGGTGTACTTGCCTTAACAATGGAACCATGGAACCAGACCCATCCTGGAGTGCCTTTGAGTATGGCAAAGCATTTATTAGCAAATATCCTTCATAGATGATCTGGACATCCATTAAGTCATACTTCTAAGGCATCAAGGATCACCATCATCAAACTCCCTTCATTTCACAACTGGAAGTTTTGGATGCTGTTGTTCACCAATTATCCTTTCTCTTCAGCTGAAACTCCAAGGAACACTCTGCTTATCCTTCTGATCCAGTTGGGATCTGTTTGATCCTTTCCTGACAATCAAGTTCAGGATAGAGGATGTACTGAAGACTGGATAATAGCAGCCTGTTTAATATACAGTATAATATACATATACAGTATAATATACATATCAACAGAAGTATGAAAGATGGACAGAGATACTACCTGGGAAACAGTAAGACCAGAGAGGCAGGAAGCCCCAATGGCTTAATGGTCAGAGAAGGAAATTTAGGAAGGGCCCCGCCTAATGGATCAAACAGTTACAAGTGGTAGCGGGAAGTTTGTATTTTCAAACTTGCAAGTTTCTGTTAACATTGGCTTACAGTAATGAGTCAATTGTCTCAGGTTTCCTGTCTGGTTTATCTGGGAGGTCTTATAGTAACAGTATTATTTAAAGTGGATATTGATGACTAAGGACTCCTGGCATTATGAAGGCTTCTGTTCTTGAGCAGATTGGCACAATCCTTGGGGCTTTCTAGTTCAACTAGAAGAAGGCTCAAATAGTTCAGTATGTGATGATACTGATTTTCATCTTGCCCACCTTTTTGAAAGTGGCAAATACCTGAGTTAAATCTGTATCTGGCTGAATAGATTTATATAGATTTAGGATGAACTTAGTTTTTTTCTCTCCCACATCAGCTTTTGAATCATACAATCATCTCAGAGTTTGAGAGATGGCCATTTGAAGAATCACAGTGAAACATAAAAGGCTTATTGCATGGAAATTGCAGGTATGTTTGATTACAAGTAATATACCAACAGTATATTAGGAGCCATCACCAATAAACATACTCTGCACATTTTGTACTTCAAAGTTCAAAACTGGAAAATGTAATGAATTTGATAATTGATGTTGAGATTTCAGGTAACATTAGTGATTCAGAAGTAACATCCAACTAAGCAGGATAAAATCCCATACATAAAACATAGGTAGGTTTCTCAAATTGCACATAAATTTTGAAACAGATTCCTTAAAGGAATGTTTTCTCACTATATATATGATTCTCCTTCCTTTCCCTTTAATTCAAATCTCATAGTATGTCTGGCTTTCATTTTAAAATCATGGATGAGAGCTCTAAATAGTTAATTTTGAGAGTGGATTGTCAAGTCAACTGTTGACATCAAAATGAGATCTTTAAGTAAAATTCAGCCACAGGACCATCCCCTTTGTTGGCCAGTTTTGGCCAGTTGTAGTTAATGATGCTAGGGGTCAAAAGAATCTGAGGATGAGTTTTTCCACTTTCCCAACCAAGCTACCAAATCTCAGCCCATAGCCTGCTGGTTGCGATGTGATCTCCTGTGTTTCAAGCCTGGTGCAATCATGATACTGCCCTATGTGGCAAATGGTGTAAGCTGTTGTAAAAGTGTTTGTCTATGTGATGAAGACATTGCAGCACTATCCAATTACTTTTTTAATTTAATTATGCTAGGAAAAAAGAGAGTAGTGTGATGGAAAGTCTTGTGGCAAGGAATATGTAAAATGTAAATTGAAGAGCACTGAAAATTTCATGCATTGACAGTCTGATTTGTTCTTATTTTCATCTTGTTATGAAGAGTGGTTTTCTTAAATGCAGTAAAACAAGACATAGCAGCATTTAGTAATTACTGTGTTCTACATCGGAATAATTATATACAGTGTGTGTTCGTAGCCGCTGTGTGAAACCAGAATTCTTCAGGGCTCATATCAGTTTTGTCTTTTAGACAGTGTAAATAAAGCTGAATCTTCAACTTTCAAATTAAAACTGATAACCTTGGGCAATCAGGGCTTTTATAAAAAAAAGAGGAGGGGGTGTTAGTTTGCTTTGGAACAGGTTGTGTCTCTGGAATGCTTTTGGGACTAAGAGATCAATTAAGTGTGTATAAACAAACAGTTGGGAAAAAAGCTACTAAAACAACAGAGGAGAAAGCTTTCTATTGGGCTCCAGGGGAGGAAAGTTTCATTAACTAGATCTGAAGTCCAATGGCCCTCTATAAACAGGCATTAATTAAAGAATGTAAAAAATAAAGTTTCAGACCTTGCAATATGTTAATGATCATATGATTCAGGGCTTGGGAAGAGAGGTGCAGCAGAGGTCATAAAATAAGCATGAAGCATTTAATATGAGTGCTTGGCAGGGATTTCTGCAAATTAGTTGGTTATTTGCTGGTCCAAAGCAAATTAAGGTGATTTTGCTTCACTTGCTAATTTTTTATGTGCATGCTTGGCAAAATGTTTTTCACAAATGAATGAAGGTTATTGTTAATTGCATAATGAGAAATATTAACATATTTAAATAAGCCAGGATAGTCTGTCATAGGGTGCTAAATTAAGTTTTACTTGATGGGCCTCTATGAAGCTCCTGTGCTATGACAAAACAGAAAATACATTTTGTAAGTATGGATTTAATATCTGAATATATTTGCCTTCAAACTGCTGGCTTGAGCAGTTTTGCTTATCTTCCAATAGATGAGCTTCCTGTTGAAATATGCTTTCTATATGAACATTTTAAAAATTACTTTAAATAAATGAGAACATTCTTTTCTCCTTTCTGTGGAATAACAGCCATAATCTGTTGCTTTGATTCAAGTTATTTAGAATATGTTTTTATATTTATATATAAAAACAGTTTTCACCTTCTGTGGTAAGGATGTTTCTATTACTCAAGAGTACTGAGATAGTTTTGAGAATGGTTCTCTTGATCCACGTCCTTTTATTTGCCTTCCCAGCTCTTTGTCAAGTAGATCCTGCTCTTTGACAGGGCAGGGTTAGGAATAGGGAAAATAGAGGAAGATAAAGAAGACTTTCTTTGACTAGGTAAGGGAAGAGCCATATTGCCAAGACCTGGAATACCTACTGAGGCATGTAGGTAGGAAAAAAGGACCATCTGGTAAGAACATTTGTATATGCTCTGCATTCGTTATCATCTGTAATGCCTACGATCTTAGCCTAGTTAAAGTTCAGCTAAAATACATCCGCCTTTACAAATCAATTGCAAGATTTGCTTTTTTGCCCTTCTAGTTCCACCTGCTATATTTCCAGCTGTTGAAAAGACTCTTGCAAATCCAGCGTAAGTCTCTAGCCTTATTTTTATTCTACTGTAGTAAAGCACAGTCTTACAGAATGGAAGCCTTCTCAAATTCTTTTTTTTTTTTAATTTTCTCTGTTGCCCCCTAGAGCAACATACTTGACTCAAAAATCTGTTTAGGGGGCTTCTCCAACTCTTTGGAAAAGATTTTCTAAATGACTGGGGAGTTGGTTGACAACCTAAGTTTATAGACCCCTATCCCATAGTTAGAGTTAAGAGGATGCCACCCTGCGCAAACTGGAGACAGCAGAGAAATAAGTGTTTTGGAAGAATCTTTAAAAAATACAAAAAAAAACATGATTGGGCAGATTGCTGGCTAGAACTTTCTTAGGAAACACAAGTTGCCCAGTTTTAAAGTTCTTCAGGATTTTCTAGTTAGTTTTCAGCAGTTTTCTTACTTTTGTTTTGGGATGTACTCACTTCTACAATTTCAGATATTGTCATGGAAAGCATGTTACTGTTTTCAAAAAAGTATACTAATTTAACAGGTAATGCTAGATTAGATTTGTTCCTAAGTCTGCACCAAAGTTCTCTTACTATGGCTGGAAAAGTATCCCTTAGAAACAGGAGGAACTAGCTTGAGAAGATGCCTTTGACTTTGTCCTGTTACAGCAATTTTAGATGGACAAATTTCAGTGGACAAATTTCATGACTTTGTAAAATGAGCAATGATGACATCTGTGGATGCAGGTCTGTTCATATCTTTGTGGAGCCTTTAGGAAAATAAATATCTTGGAACATTCGGTGAAGTGAAGCTCACTCAATAAATCAACCTGACATAGTAACACTTCTGGCACAGAAGCTTTCTTCTCCGCTGTGCACCACCTACCTCTCTGTGTTCCTGAGCTACCAAATGGTGTCTCCCCACAGGCCTCTAAATCAAATAGGTGCACATAAATACAGCGAGAATTTATTGGGAATTGGTTTTGTTTGGCAAAAACATTACTTATTAGATGAACTGAGTTGATAATCCATTTTGACCCTTTAAGTACTGAACTGTTTTAGACATCGTTTAAGGAAGCTGTCTGCTTAACTTTAAGAACAAATCCTACATACAGGATTCACACTGACCCACAACAGATACAGATCTGCCTTTTGACCATTCATCTTTCTACATCTTTGTAATGTTTTTATTACTGGCCCACAGCAAATGCAGGACTCCCTTTCTACAAGTCAGTTTACTTTCTGCATCTCTGTAATACTGTTCTCATTGCTTGATGGTTATTGGCAATAGGATCAGGTGCAAGTGGATGGAAGAAGGTTCATAGTGAGTCTGTTTTCCACATGCAGGACCGGGACACAAAATCCTGGTCTCTCCCTTTGCCTGGCTATGATTTTAAGCATAAGAAAACCCATTAAACCCTAAGGTAAATGTAGCTAATCATTTCATAACAATTGTAACACCTTATCCTGCATTACAGATAAAGGTGGAATTTGTTGGACCTTCTAAAGAAGAATGCTGGTTGGTCTACAACTACTTGTTCAACAGTATTATCCTCACCAAACAAAAAGTGCTTTCAGATAGATTGATCTAGAACACAATTTGCTTTTATTGAGCTGTAACTAACCTGAGATAAGATTAAGCTAACAGAAGTCCTCTTAATAAGCTCAAGGAGAGAAAGAGTGCTTCTTGAGAACCAGAAGTCACACCACTCTGTGACAACTTAATGCCACCCATCGAATTTGGGGCTAATGAACCTTGACTAGTGACCTTTAGGTTAGTGATGGATCACATGTGCCAAAGAAAAACTATCAACAAAATTACTGCAGTGTGAAAGCTCCAACCAGGAACTTTATTTGTTTTTCTTCTGGTTAAAAAAAAAGTCTGTTTCAAATCCTATTTGCCCCTTATCTCTGTTTATTCAGTTATTTTTAATATCACGTCCTGAAAGAATTTCAATAGCTTCATCATGAAGTCAGGCCTGCCTTCACTATTTGTATCTTCCAGATAGAGCAGCTTATAAACACTCTCAGATATTTCTAGTAAGTAGGGGAAAAATACTTTATTTATCCATTTTGTGCATAAATAAGGGTGTCAGGTTTTATAGTCTAATCACTTGGTATGCTGGGAGTGACTTTGGGTCTGCGATGTCACAGACCCCAAGAGAGAGAATTTTTTCCTGTTTCGTTTTCTGATTCTACAAAGTCAAGCTGGGACTTGAGAAACAACCAGAGAATTTGATTGCATTGTTTGTCTGCCCAGAAGACTAATTTGGTTGCAGTGTGCCGGGAAGGAGTATAATTTACATCTTTGCAGGCATGCAGTCAGTCACAAAGGTAATACAGAAGAAAGGAAGAGTTAAAAATAATTCATGCATATTGATCTTTAAAAAGCAAAACTACAAAAATGGCCATGCTTTTGATATGCTAAATGGTTTTACATTGGGAGGGGACTCTTGTATCATTTTGTTTCAATTGTATATGAGATTCTTACCTGTATATGGAAAACACTTTCACATATTTTCTTCAGGATAGTGTAAAAAGTGCAACATATGTGCTTATAGTTTCTACTCACCTGTTCTCCGGAGAAGCAAAAATTTAGGTTTATAGTGCTTAAGATATTAAATACTAATTTTTTTAATATCCAAGAGAACACGGGCAGTTTATATGCAGCATTTCCATTCAAACAGAATGACACTTTTTACACTGTTCAACCATCATACTGTTATATGTTTGTAATATTTTTATCAAAAATACAATGTTTACTAAGGTCACAGATCTGTCTATAATAATTTTATGGTTTTCTACTTAACAGAGAAATAATGGGTAACTATTTCTCATGTTTGTTGTTTATTTGCGCAGTCGTGTCCGACTCTTCGCGACCCCATGGACTGCATTAAGCCAGGCCTCCCTGTCTTGCACTGCCTCCTGGAGTCTTCCCAAGCCCACGCCCATCACACTGACTATGCTGTCTATCCATCTCATCCTCTGC